>JARBWK010000009.1:107376923-107513959 GCA_030556195.1 Anolis apletophallus
TGCGAGCCATAGTTTCTTTGTCTATATACGACATTAAACGGACTGACCAAAATTATATATATAGATAACAATGAGGGGGTAAATCAGCCAATAATTAGAATGTTTAAAATGTGTACAACTGCCTCACCTGATTATTGAGATTGTAGAGGTATCTGGATACAAACACATGAATATTTCTCATAATTTCCAGGACATCTAGCCCCTAAAATGACAATGTTAGGCGATTTAACCACAATCATGTCTAGAAATAAATACTCCAATTATTACTACCTGAATTATATGTAAGCATATTATACAATTCTATATTGACAGAAATTTGATGACTACCTGATCTGTAGCTCAAGTAGTAGACAAAAAAGGAAATTGGTAGACCAGCACAGAAGTGAGGTACCTGTTCTAAAGTCTGACTAGGAAGATGTGCTTCTGTCATAGTTAAGCCATAGCGCTGGGTTGCCAAATTCCTCATTTCACTATATGTGGCCCAGTCATGAAGTGCTACTGTGGTTAAATTGTAGAAAGTTTTGTCTAGATAATGAGTCACGTGAGCTGTAAATGAGACAAAAATATTTATTTTTAGTATTCGTAAGTGAAGAACAGTTCACAGAACAATAAAAGGAAATCTATTCCTGATATACTATTTCAAACTGTGAAATCTGAGAAATGCCGTAAAAGTATCTTCTGGAACCACAAATATCATAAAAGCCAAGGTGAGATCAACTGCCCACAATAAAACTAAAACATAAAAACAAAGAGACAACATGAGTTGTTAAGTCACATAAACTTCTCAGAGAAGCTTTTAAAGTAATTATGAAGTAGAACCTACCTTTGATATCTATGAACCTATTAAAAAAGCGAATTGGGTTCAAAGAGAAGAAGTGTGCAAGGTCCTTCATGCCAACTTTGAATGGATTTCGATCATCTAACTTTAAGTGCGTATGAACAGAAAGGCGCAAATCCTTTTCTATTTCTTTACATAATTTGTCCAGAAGGTGCTGCTCAAAACAAAATTAAAAATATACAAATTTATATCACATTTTCATGAGATGGATATTCATTTAGCTAAACCAGGATAAAAACGAGTTTCAGATTCATAATGTATGTTAAATCATTGATTTACTACTGCTTTCCTAGTGATGCCACCTAGCTTTCAAGATCCACCAATTAATGTTCAAATTAAAAGTATGCTTTATTGTATTAGGTCTTTAGCCTAGAACAAAAATTCAGCAAGCAAATATTTTATAACACGCAATTTCATACTCTGTAGCCACCCTAGTCATATTATAATTCTACTTATCCATTGTGTTTAAATAAAATCAGTTATGTAAGTGTAATTCAAGCACAGCTCTGATTCAAAAGTAGTTGTTACTGTTCCCTTAGAAGAGTGGCTCCCAACCTTTTTTTGACCAGGGACCACTTGACCAGGGACCATTTTGACAGGGCCTACTCTCCAACATTAGTACCAAAAGGGTTAAAATCAGTTTTTGGTCAACTTTAGATTTAGTTTGGTTATTTGGGTGCTGATTCAGAAAATTGCATTGGATAGATCACATCAGCTCTAGCTTCTGATATAGAACATATGCCATCCAGTAGTCGCCATCTGCTCACCCACAGAAAACCATATTAATAATCTATAGCTGGTGTGGTAGTAGTAATCTTTAGTGGGTAGTCAGCCTCTCCCCTCCCGACATCCCTGTTGCCTTGGTACTACGAGAGGTTCTGCAAGACCAGTCGCTCTCATTACAGCGTGGTTTCGAGGAAACGGTGTAGTAATGGTGAGGCCGCAGACCATATGTTCATTCTTGCGGACCACTAGTGGTCCATAGACCACAGGTTGGGAACCACTGCCTTAGAATTACGATGCATTTCCTCCAATTACAAACTCTTAAGAAATAATGCAATATACCACCAGTAACAAGGATTCACATTTTAAAAGATATTTAAGTGTAACATTTTGTAAGGTTTTTATCTACAAAATACTGCACAGTGTTTTGAAGCCGTTTTATTTATACCAATAGAATGATGCGTATGTATCAATCCACATGCCCACAAAATAACACAATAGCTTAAATTAACATATCTTTCTGACAGTTTTCAAATTAAACACACACAATGGCTGCATTATTACCTTATTTAAAACATCCATGATTTCTCTGTCATAACTTTCTAGAAGAATTTCATGGGATTCTAAATGCCTTGAGTGCATCATAGCTGGAACACAATCCCTCAATGCATTAAACATGTACTGTAAAAAAGTTTTAAATTAATAAAGAACTGAGACAGATGAAATGGACTAACACATACTTTAAGAAACATAGGCAACTCAAACTCGGGGTACCAAACAATTATAGCTATGATCAGTAGGAAGGCTGTATGCATATGGATATTAAACTACATTTTAGGGTTTTGAGTGGAAGCTCCCATGAACCTTAACCTTGGATACTAGGCTTGTTTGATTTTTAAAAATGGTTCAAAACTCATTTCGGATGTAGAACCGCTGGTGGTTTGGATCTAAAGTCAATTCATTTCGATTTTCACAAAGAAAAAAAAAAACATTCGAAACTTTTCAAAACTTCCGAGACTTCCGAATCCTTCATTAATGGTTTCAAAGTGTTATTTCCTCTTTCATTGGGTGGTCTTTACTTTGAAAGTAGTTGTTTTACTCCAGAAAAGGGGGGAGCAAAGGGAGGAAATTCATCAAATGGGTTTTAAACTGCTTCCCAGGTTCATGCGAGGAGACGGGAGGGAGGAAAGCCACCCACTGGGTTTTAATTCGCTCTCCAGGCTCATGCAGGGAGACGGGAGGGAGGAAAGCCACCCACTGGGTTTTAATTCGCTCTCCAGGCTCATGCGGGGAGACGGGAGGGAGGAAAGCCATCCACTGGGTTTTAATTCGCTCTCCAGGCTCATGCAGGGAGACGGGAGGGAGGAAAGCCATCCACTGGGTTTTAATTCGCTCTCCAGGCTCATGCAGGGAGACGGGAGGGAGGAAAGCCATCCACTGGGTTTTAATTCGCTCCCCAGGCTCATGCGGTGAGACGGGAGGGAGGAAAGCCATCCGCTGGGTTTTAATTCGCTCCCCAGGCTCATGCGGGGAGACGGGAAGGAGGAAAGCCATCCACTGGTTTTAAACCGCTTCCCAGGCTTGAGCCGAGGCCAGAGACCAGAAGTGGGGAAACCCTGAATCATTTCCAACTCACTCACTGCTTCATAACAGAAATGGTGGAAAAAGCTTCGGAAGGGCAAAGGGACTTCCGGTTTCCTTAAAAACTTTGAATTTATTCAAAAAGCAAATATTTCCAAATTTATTCCGAATTACGAAGATTCCGAACAAACCTAACCATGCCTATTGGATACATCTTTCCACCCATCTGTGGCACCAACACAGCTCTAAAGACACTAGAAGCACCTGCTTCCGTTTTAGATTAATCTCATGTGGCAGCTAGGACGATCCATCTTTCAAATTGTTTTAAACTGTAATTGCAACTCGTTACTTTCAAGGCACAAATACACACCTGACCACTGCAGAAAACATTAAAATAACTTACACGGAACAATATAAACCAAAAGAAACAATAACATTTTGAAATTTAAAGAGAACTGGAACTGAATATTATTTGAGTTTGCCAATTCTTCTCAGTAAAATATTGGGTTTGACTGGTTTTAAAATGCTCAAAAGGAAAGTAATTTAGACTGGTGAATGAAATTAAGATATAAAATACTCCCCTAGGGGTACTTTCAAAATATAACTGGTATTTATTTAAAGGTTTAGTGATTCATGATTTAAAACATCTTGAAGTCTGTACACTGTAAATGTGGGGGCTTGAACATAGAATATACATTATATGGCAGCAGTACAATTTTTATAGGGCTGTAGAATATCAGAGTATCAGATTGTTGACAAATACCTTATCATGATTAATCTATTTGAATATAATCATATCAAGTCCTTATATTCGTTTATAACAAAGTGATGCTCACTTTCTGCACTGATATTTTTCCTTTGACTTGCACTTTGATTGTAACAGAGTATTTCCCATAAAATGTGTACAGTTCTGATTCCATTTCTGATAACATTTATAGTTTTATTCTTTCCTTATCATTTTTGTAGTTCTCTTTTCTCAATGTTGATGGGACGCCACCCTTTTATCTGAAATCTAAATAAGCCCTTAACTTCCATTAAACCCGTCGAAAATCTCTAGGTCATATTTTAAAAGTAGTTAATATAAAACACGGAGTTTATAAATGAGCCTTAGGTTTTCTTTCCTTCTTTCCACTTATCCTCTGCAGAAAGAAAGAAATCCATCCACTTACATGCAATCTAGCAGCATCTATTGCATTTTCATAGACATCATCCAGATAAATAGGAAATACAGTTCTGTGCCAGTACAGGAAGCAGCAGTCACATTGTACTTGAACTCTACAACATGAAATTAGTTCAATTACACCAAAAGAAAGAAACATTCATGATTTCAACAGAACTGTTTCTGAAAGATAATTTATTTACGTCACTAGGGGCACATCTAAACTGACCATTATGAAGCTTGGAACTCATTTGAGAGAAACTAGATGTGCTGTGCAGATGATTAGATTGCCACACCAGGAATTGGTTTGAGGCCAGAACATTGAACACAGAACACAGCCTCAAACTGCTCAGCAGATTTTTTTCTCCATATCCTGCGGAGATGCACATTAGCACATCAGAGGCATACAGGATGAAAAAAGATAAAGTAACAGTTAAGTGCAGAAGTAATCCATTACACCAAGGGGGTCAATCAGCACCATGCTTCCCAGCCATGCCCTTGGGCATTTTTTGGCAGCCCCCATTCTGGATTCTATAATGGGCTACAGCAAAAATGTGTGCTTACAATACACTCCCCATTTTGGGGAGCAGACTCCACCCCCATCCCCCTCCGATCTCAGCTATAGTGAGATCTACTGCAGTGTATTTTATGTCTTGTTTTGGCCTTTTTTGCATATTCTGAAATGTGCCAAATCCTGAATAATGTGTGCTGCAACATGCACTGGCAATAAGCATTTTGTGGTCACCATGGCTTTGAGTAATCCCAAAGCTGCATTAAATGGTCAGTGTAGATGGAGTATAAGCCTGGGCTCAACATTTATACATCTAGGACTTACTAGACCGGTCATGTTCTTAGTACAGGAAAAAAGTAAAATCATAACTATCTGCTTGAATTAAATGGACAATAGTGATTTGCCCCTTAAATATAGCATTAAAAACTACAAGCAATTTAGACCAAACATCTGCTCACTTTCAATGGTATTCCCTCTATTTGCTACTAAGCTCTGGCTGTCAACATCTAAAGAACATGTAAATGAGTAAAATATTTGGGTTTTCCTCCCCAGGGAGCTGTCAGAGTATGATTTGCCACCCATTTCAGCAGCATGGTTGGGGAGTGAATTTTCAAAATATCATGTCAGGCTATACTATTTTCTCTGTATTATTGTTTGATATTACTTACCGTTCCCTAAGTTCACTGATTAAGGCCAATTTTTTCATCACTACTTGAAGAGGAAGGAGTTCTTCATCTTTGAATGTTTTCTGAAAGAGAGAAATCAAAGAAAAAATAGGCATAGAGAAGTATCAGAGTAATAGCTGAATCAGAACAATTTATATAATTGCTAATACAACTACTTAGTATTCAGATGCAGGAGGAACTATTGTACATACCATCTGTGTGCCCACACTGAGAGCCAGAGATATAATGAGCCGCCTCTGTTTTGTGCTGGGACCAGTGAGGGTATTCTCAGCCAGAACAAGTGCAGAGAGTACATCAAGGCGCTGTTCACTGTACTTTTTATCAGAAATTACTCTTTTCTTGAGAGGAAGAAAATAACATTTAGGAGCCGTTAAACATTTCCATGAATGAGACTGCAATGTTTGCTTTTGCTTGGTTCTACAGCTTCATGCCAATCCACATATAAATTTAATTTAGCTTTATTAACAAGTAACACAAATCCCGTTGAAACAAAATACAGTTGCCCCTCCACATTTGTGAATTTAACCTCCATGGATTTGATTATTTGGAAATTATTTGCTGCGCCCTTCACTACTACTTTCTGTCATTTTTAATAGGAAACCCCAGTATTACTGGAAGGAAATCAAGAGGGAAATCACTCTCTTTATATTTTTATTTATTTATTTAATTTATTCAACTTAATAGACCGCTCTCTCCGGAGCTCAGAGCTGTTTACAGGAGTAAAATACCAGTTAAAACACATAAACAACATTATAAAACCATGTTAAAACCCCACTCCCAACAATAAAACTACTGCAGAACAACAGTAATGCAGATCTATTTATCATGGTTTTAGGACTCAAAACATAAAGGGAGAACTCCAAGTGTTATATAACTAGTCATTTTCATGATACTAAATTTGGAAGCACTAACTGCGACTTCACATACCTTGGCTATAGCAATAGCATTAAGAGCCTGATGCTGAAGATGCTGGATTATGTGTGTGACTGAATCGGCAACAATCATACTTCTTCTGTAAAACGTATGTTCTATTGCCTGTAATTAGCCAAATTTCAAAACACAATAATATCACAATTCAGTTTACTTCTATACTTGCTGCAGCTACCACTATTTCTCCCCAAATCTTCAGCAGCAACAATCAAAATAAAAGAAGCTATTTAGAGACCTCACATAAGCCCAGTTTTGCAGACTACAGTAGGATACAAAAGGAAAAATATCCCTTCATAATCTAATTCTTCCTCGTGTCCTCTGTGAAATGCACACAACGTGGGTTTCCTTGCGCTTGCGCATGAGAATTCGGAGTTAATAGCATAGAAATGAAAGAGAAACTTGGCTAAGCCCCGCCCACCCTGTATAGTATAGCATCCCCCAGGCGGGGCCCCAATCAGTTCCTTTTCCGCTTTCCAGCAGTGAGCTTCGGATAGCATTCTCTCCCTTGGCTAAGCTTCTCGGATTGCTGATCTCAGATAAGCATGGCTTCTTTATTTTTTAAAAAATGTGCCTCATGTGGGACTAACCTGCCTGAGACAGACAAACATTCCCAATGTTTAATTTGTTTGGGAGAATCTCACATTCGCTCCACATGCAAGATTTGCAAGAGCTTCTCTCCCAGAATCCAGAGGAGCAGAGATACCAGGCTAAAGGCTCTACTATATGACCAATCATTAGCCCCAGAAGAGCTCAGGCAGTCTCTAAATCTGCCTTTACAGCCTCCCAACCAAGGAGATCGCCCTCCTTCTCAGGTTGATTCTCGTGGTCAGGCCCTTGGCACAGCCACCGAGCCCCTGCGCAAAAAAATCAAAAAGCTCTAAATCACGGCCAAAATCAAAGCCGCAAAATAAGCAAACAACCAGTAAAAAGGAGCTCCTCACCGGTGATGAACCACTGAGTCCCCCTATATTACAACCCTCGGAGCCGCTGCAGCTCCAGATTGAGGAAGAGCTTTCAGGGGTGGAAAATCCCCCCCCCCCACTTCTCCCAATTGAGCTTCTTGATAACAATGACGGCGCCGGCATTGATCCTTACCTCCCAGGATCACCCCCTCCCCTCCCCTTGCACAGGGCCCGCCTCTTGCTTCCTCCCCGGAGCTGGAGCATTGGCCCCAAGCAGCGGCGGCGCACGCCGCTCGCTCCGCGATCTCTCCCTCTCTCAGAAGGCGCTCCCCTTCCCCCTCCCATGCTTCTGAACGCAGATCCCGGTCCCAAAGCCCTCTAAAGGACCCCCCCGGCGCCAGGATCGTGCTCCTCCTCAGTATCCCTACGAGTACCCTTACATGTACCTCCCCTTTCCCTTTTTATCCAGGCTATTACCCGCCAGACCCTTATCACTCCTTTCCCCCTGAACCTTCCTATCATAGGCATTCTTTCCCATCTGCTTCCCTGGGAGCCCCGCCCCCGCCAGCTCCAGCGCTCCCTCCCCACTCCTCTCCAATCTCCCCGCCCCCCCCCCCCCCTCAGCTCCAGGAGGAGATGCAGGACTTAGATGCATCTGATGTGACTCCCTCAGCCCCTCCTCCCCAGGAGTCTGAGCCTGAAGCATTACAGCCAGAAGATTTTAAGAATTTCTCTGCCTTATTAATCAGGCTTTCTAAATCTCTAAATGTGATACCACCACAGGCAACTGATGTGGTCCAGGACCCTTACTTCACTACCGCTGAACAACAGCAATTTCAGCAATCCACCCTACTCCCAACCATTCCTTACTTGCTTAAACTGATGAAAACCACTGGCACTTCCCCAAGCCTGGTACCAGCCATGTCCAAAAGGGCTGATAACCTCTATAGAATTGACCTATCTACCACTCCATGGCTTTCCAATATGCCTAAAGTTAATTCTATTGTCACAGACGCTCAACCGAAATCCACCAATAAAAATCAGGCTACACCTTCGGATAAAGAAGGAAAAAACTAGACTTTATGGCTAAAAATTTTTATTCTTCCGCATGCCTCTCTGGAAGAATAGCACATTATGGTGTGTACATGAGCTTATACCAATCATACCTTTGGAATAAGATAGGTCCATACCTGGACCTCCTCCCCTCAAATGAACAGATTATGGCACAAGCATTTAAACAGGAGGCCTTGATCCTGGCAAATCTTCAAAAGGATCTTGCTAAAAATACTGCAGACATAGCAGACATACTTCTTGCTGGTTCAGTTTCTCTCAGGCATCATGTTTGGTTGAGATCTTCAACACTCACTTTTGAACAACGTTCTCTAATCGAGGACCTTCCCATGGACGAGACGGGCCTCTTTAGCACAGAGACCGACTCTCAGATTGAGCATTCACATAAAATGAAACAAACGCTCAACAAATATGGGAACCAATCCTACCAGCCTTATCGGCAGAGGTGGTCTCCCTATTATCAATACCCTCACTCCTTTCGAGGACATTACAACTCTTTCTCTTCCAGAGCAGACAACGTCCTCAGTTCCCCACTCCTGGATTCAGATGACCTGCTCCGTTCAGAGGTCAGTATAGGGGATCTAGAACAACAAATAGCAGGAAGCCTCGCTTCTAACTTCACTCCAATGCCTAAGCCAGATTTAACTAACTACTCCTACCTTAACAGACTTCGGCCCTTTCTCCAGAGGTGGAACTCCATAACCACAGATCCATGGGTGCTCCACATCATAGAACATGGCTATGCCATCGAATTTGATTCCCTCCCCCCCCCCCCTAGGAAGGGTTCTTTCAACTAAATCATCCCCTCCACTTTGGGATGAAATCACCACCCTCCTATCAAAAGGGGCTATATCTCCTGTCCAACCTCACTTGGTCAATATCTGTTTTTTCTCCAAATATTTCTCGGGAAAAAAGAGGGATGGTGGTCTTCAACCCCTCCTAGACTTGCGTGGGCTTAATTACTTTATCAAACCACGTAAATTCCGCATGATTACCCTCCCATCTATCCTCCCTTTCATAAGGAAGAACTCATGGTTAGCAACCATTGACCTTAAGGACGCCTACTTTCATTTGTCAATCACAGAATCACACCAGAGGTACCTTGCGTTCCAGGTTGACTCCTCCTCATACCGCTTTAATGTCCTTCCTTTCGGTCTCTCCACCGCCCCTCGACTCTACACCAAATGTATGGCGGTAGTTGCCTCCCACCTCAGATAACGGGGAATTACCGTTTTTCCGTATTTGGACGACTGGCTTTTTACAGCTTCGTCGCACTCTCAATTGACCTCTGACCTCTCATATACATTGTCTCTCTTACAGGATTTGGGCCTTATCATCAACTACGAAAAGTCTCATCTGAAACCTACCCAAACAATCCAATTCATAGGTGCGATCCTCGACTCCACCTCACAAAGGGCTTACCTCCCAGAGGAACGCTTCCTCAACCTCAAGCATTCTATCACTGCCCTCCAATCACGCGGATATTGTTCTGCATGGATCATCCAATCCATTTTAGGCCACATGTCCTCCACCACTACCATCACCGCTTTCTCCCGCCTTCGGCTTCGGCCGCTTCAAACATGGTTCCTCTCTGCATTCCGTCCCGCCCTAGACAAACCATCCATGAACCTGCATCCCCCCCCCCCTCAGGTCCTCCAGACCCTCTCATGGTGGACAAACAGACACAATGTGTGCTCGGGACTCCCGTTCACACACCCCACACCATCACTCTCCCTGACGACAGATGCCTCATCCATGGGTTGGGGCGCTCACCTTCAGGACCTGACCATCAGCGGTCACTGGTCCCCCCAGGAAAAGCAGCTCCACATCAACGCCCTGGAGCTCACAGCAGTTGAGAAAGCTCTTCGAGCTTTCACCCAACAAGTAGCCACTCAGACAGTCCAGATTGTGACAGACAACACTACCGTCAAATGTTACATAAACAAACAGGGCGGCACACATTCCCTGACACTCATCTCCATCTCCGCCCGCATCTGGGAATGGTGCATTCAAAACAACACTACCCTGGTAGCAATCCATCTCCCCGGCCAGGACAATACTCTGGCAGACTCCCTGAGCAGAACATCATCGACCACCCACGAGTGGCAACTCAACACGTCACAATTCCTATCTCTCACTCACCTATGGGGAACTCCACAGATCGACCTTTTTGCATCCCCGTCGAACGCTCAGTGCAACAAGTACTGCGCCAGACTACGCCCTCACGCATCCCCAGGTTGCTTAAGAGACTCCTTCCTCTATCAATGGACACCAGGCCTCCTTTACGCCTTTCCCCCCCTCCCTCTCCTCTCCAGAGTCATAGCAAAACTCATTCTGGACAGGGCGGATTGCATCCTGATAGCCCCTTGGTGGCCTCCCCAACCTTGGTTCACTCCTCTCCTTCAGGCTGCCCAGAGCGACTTCATACACCTACCCCCCAACCCCGACCTCCTCTCCATTCAACAGGGCCTCATTCTCCACCCCGACCTCCCCTCCCTACGGCTCACAGCCTGGAGGATCAAGCCCTCTCCAACCTCTCCGAGCCAGTAAGGCTCATAATCCAAACAGCCCAAAAGCCCTCAACTAGGAGGTCTTATGCTTACAAATTGGATACATTTCAAAAATTCCTTCAACCCCTAGGCCAAACTACCCTGTCAGCCCCAGTCCCCCTGATCCTGGACTTCTTAGTCCACCTATCCACAAAGGGTTTTGCCTTATCATCCATCAAGTGTTACCTGGCAGCCCTCTCCTGGCACAGGAGAAAATCAGGCCTACCCTCTCTCTTCCAAGAACCCATGATTGGTCTCTTCCTAAAAGGTTATAAAAATAAACACCCCCCCCCCGCCTGTCTCTCCCCCAATCCCTCCCGAACCTGGCAGCCACATTTCGGAAGACTCATTCTCTCCCAATTGTCTAAACCTCCCTTTGAACCTATGGCATCTGCACACATTTCACACTTATCACTTGTCCCAAGACATCACACTCCCATCCCTTTTTCCCAAACCCTCCTCTCCCTTGGAGATTGCCCTTCACTCGTTAGATGTTAAACGAACCCTCTCCTTTTACCTTCACAGAACTTCCTCTTATAGGAAGTCCTCCAAGTTATTCCCCAAATACAGGGAAGATGCCCTAGTTCTTCCAGTTACTTCCCAACGTTTAGCCTCATGGATAGTCTCGGCAATCCGATTGGCTTACCAGTTAGCTCACAAGGAACTCCCTGTTGGAGTCAAGGCTCACTCTACTAGAGCAATTTCTACCTCTCAGGCGTTTCTGAAAGGTGTTTCTGTTGAAGATATATGTAAAGCGGCCACCTGGTCGGTCCCTTCTACTTTTGTTTCACACTACAAGCTCAATGTCCTTGCCAAGAAGGATGCTTCTTTCGGCAGAGCGGTTCTTTTTTCCTGTGTGGCATGACCCACTTCCAGGTATGTAGCTTGTTACATCACCCACGTTGTGTGCATTTCACAGAAGACACGAGGAAGAAGTATAGGTTGCTTACCTGTAACCGTATTTCTTCGAGTGTCTATCTGTGAAATTCACACAAACCCGCCCATCCTCCCCTCTATGTCATGCTTTCTAATGCTGCTGTCGGCGGCAAGGAACTGATTGGGGCCCCGCCTGGGGGATGCTATACTATACAGGGTGGGCGGGCTTAGCCAAGTTTCTCTTTCATTTCTATGCTATTAACTCCGAATTCTCATGCGCAGGTGCAAGGAAACCCACGTTGTGTGAATTTCACAGATACACTCGAAGAAATACGGTTACAGGTAAGCAACCTATACTTACTGTACTTACATACTTACCTGCATAATCTAATTACTGGATCACTGCTTTAGTCCATCTAAAATATCCCACTCAGTATTTCTAGGATGATGACAAAGTGAAATTCTGCTGATTTCAGCAATATTCAGCAGTATCATGGAGATGGTGGGGGGGAGTTTAATTTTACCCGCATCTCAAAAACAGTGTGTAACATAGTACATAACACTATAAGTATGGAAGTGAGGTTAAAATCTTACAACAATCCCAGGAAGTGTACAGTAAGTGTAGGCAACCTTAACCCAAACCATGTAAGGGCTTTAAAGGTTAAAACCGACACTTCATACACGTTAACAATGCTCAGAGATCATTAAAATATAAAGACGCACCCAAACCAATGTCCTACCCAATCGAGTACTGTATATCTTAACTAATTACTGAAGTAACATTTGTCTTCATTCTCTTTTCCTTCTTCCCACTCTCAGAATTAAAAAGATATCTCACAATCGCACTCCTCAGTGATGCAAAACTATAAATATTAGGCTGACTATGAAACATCAAAGCATTGCTACTTACTTTAAGAAGTTCCACCATCCTGCACAATGCTTTAACTGAGGTTTTAGTCATTGGCTTCTGCATAGACATGTGCAGATTCATTGTCGTTTTAATGATGTTACTAAGGCTGTAAGCATACAGAAAGCCCTAGATACAAATGCGAGGGGGAAATTAGCCACTGCATATCTAGATCATCATAAACAAATTCAGGTTTCTATACTTGTACTATCCCATATGAATAGTTTTCCAATACACAAGTGATTTCTCAGAAATAGAAGCAAAAATCAGGAGTACAGCAGTGATTACTTAGGGTCCATCCAGACAGGCCCTATATCCCAGGATCTGATCCCAGGTTTTCTGTTCATTCCAGATTATCTGGCAGTGCGGATTCATATAACCCAGTTTAAAGCATAAAACCTGGAATCAGATCCTGGGATACAGGGCCTGTCTGGAAAGGCCCTTAGATGTATGAAAATGAAAGTTTAAGTCATAATTACATCTAAACAGAACTGGCAATTGTTTAGCTGAATAATCTCAACTGAAACATCCAGATTTCTGCAACATAAAAACTCTTGGTTGATGGTACCTTTCCTTACAAAAAATGCAAGGCTATCTAAGGTGGGTATTTTAAACGGTTTAACTGCCAGAATAATGAGAGAAGCTCTTCATTTACATTATTTATTCAAAAGATTGCTTGGTTAAGATAGAACACCAATAATCATTTGGTGCTATGTGAAGATGTCCAGAAAAATCTTTGGCTCAGCCATTCCTTCCTTCTTTCTTCTCCATATGATTTGCAAACTACTATTTCCTATTGTATTCAAACAGAGAAACTACAAGCTAAATCCTACTAAGTCAACCTTAGATTAGAGCCACTGATATCACAACCCAAGTTAGCAATGTGTTGCTTAAGTAAATTCATTTTAATGGTTTATTCCAAGCTTGTCGCAGTATGGATCCAAACAATATGTTACAATCCAGAATTGTAAAACGTTTTCCAGTCAAAATACAACCAGTAACAGTTGTAGTACATAAGATGTGTAAAATGGAAAATCCCACCAAATTATGTTTTGACATTCAATCTTAATTAAGCCTCGGTTGAGCAAATATAGAAATATTTTATTTGTTTAAATAAATAATGTTATGTATTATTTTATAGAAAGTATGGTGTAATGTAATAATATATGATATAATGTAGTGTTACATTGCATTATAATTTAAAATAATTGTTTAAAATGATTCTATAGAATTATTTATTTAAATAAGTAATTTTATTTTGTTTAAATAAATAATGTTATTTATTATTTTAAAGATAATATAATATAATAATATATAATATAATATAGTGTTACATTGCATTGCAATTTGATATAATATAATGTCAATATATTGTATTATGTTATAGTATAATAATTGTAATGTAATAATAATAATAATAATAGTATGATTGCGGTATGGTATGTGGTATATGCATTTGGTATTGGTGGTGTTGTATTGTAACACAGTATAATACTGCCAATGATAATGTGATACATTAATTATATCCTGATATTATAATTTATATATTTGTATTACATGCAATATTGCTAACAATATTGCGATATGTTGTAATGTTAATTGTTGTTTTTTCAGTTTGTTGTAAGCCGCTCCGGCAATATTGTTATATGTACACTGTAAGCCACTCTGGCAGTATTGTTGTTTGCTGTAAGCCACTCTGAGTCCCCTTCGGGGTTGAGAAGGGTGGCATATAAAAATAGTAAATAAATAATAATATTCATCTAACTGAAAATTGAGCCACATTTCCTCAGCATTACTTTTTAGGGTGCAGTACACACCTGTATAAAAACATTGCACCTGTTGGTTGGATCTTCTGCAAACTTATCCTTTCGTTGTTCCTTTGACAAAATAGATTCCATTTTCATCATCCAAGAGCTAACAAACACATAATACGACTGCATTTCTCTGAAGAAAAAACAAATAGGGTTACCTAATTATTCAAATAGATTCACTAAAAAGAAGCTTACTTGTGGTTTGAAAAGATGATAAAGGGGTTAAGAACCACATTACAGATTTAAAAAAGTATAGCAGTGTAATTATCACACTACCCGAAAGATGCCATTCTGGTGTATTAATACTCTACTCCTGAAAATATTTATATGGACCCGTATAAGCCCATTCTCACAGAGAAGATTTTTTTTAAAAAATAACTAACTTCATGAGACAAAAGCAAAGTAATATCATGACATAAACAGGGGGATTTTCTATGTGCAGCATGACAGTTTCCAAAAATGTTTGAAGAAAAGTCTTGCATGGCAAGCTACTACACAAGATAGCATTTTCTATGAAGACAATTGTGATGAAGAAACATTCAAAAGCTTCAACACTTCCACACTGGCTGGTTTCATTAGCTCTAGTCTTTTAACCAAATGGTCTCTTACTTACTAAGCCTCCTGCAATTTCCTCACATTTTGAGCAGTACTTTCTATAGTGCTGAGGTTTTCCCTCAAGAAACTGTTCTCTCCCCAACTGCCAGTAGCCAAGGTAGGAAGAAAAACATAGGAAAGTAATGGTGACAGCAGTGGCACTTAAGTCCCCTGTTTTCTGTCAGAAGAGGAGTCCTGTGTCTAATGGATTTATCTAAAACATATTGCCTGCTTCCTGGGCATAAAGACATTTGACATATGTAGCTGAGAAGGTTTCCTACCATCTCTTTATTTCCAGGACCTGTGGGAGCAAGAAAGGCACTTTAAATAGAGCTGGCAGTCATACGTACTCTCTTTCAAGCAAGGAATATGCAGCTAACCGGCTCTCTCCTAATTGCCTTTTTAATTTTTAGGAGCCCTAAACTAAAAACATATGGGAAATTATCTGTGCAGTTTTGCTCCCAGCTAATTTTTTAGGTTCCCTAGAAGCAAGCAAGGCATTTTAGAAAAGCAGCTCTTGTTGCTGCCACTGCCATCACTGCCAGCATTTTTCCCTATGGAGAAAACTGTGGAAAATAGGCATGGGCAGCCAAAGTTTGGAGGGAAGCAAAATTGGTACTTTTAATGTACTGACCATTTTCACTTTGGTCAGTTTCAGTTAAAATTTTCAATTATGTACAGAAAAACGACTATGCACCAATAAGAAAGAAAGCCATTATCCCATTAAAACTTACTTGGTGAGTGACTGGGCCTTTTGCTGTAGAAAACTCTCTCTGTTTAACTTAATGGACTGAAAAGTTTTCTTGTCCAGAAGTTTGGCAACAGCTGGCATTTTCTGGCTCAAAAAGGAGTCAGCAAACCAAATTATATTAGCAGTAAGAGTTATAGCTGGCACCTAGAGCATTAAACATTAAAATATTGTCAAAAAGGAGGACAAGTTCACTTTTTTCAATTGTTTCATGACAATGCAATTCTAGTGCATGGTGAAAACCAAGTTGTCACTAAACTACTTACATAAATGTAGACCAGTGTTATATAAGCATGTACCCTCTTAACGCTCCATTAATTATTTCAGGAATACCTATGTAACAGCACAGGTTTTAAACCCATTTAAAATAATATAAATAATTTCCTTTCTGCATAAGGTAATTTAAGCTCTGCTATGTCAAAATGGTACAGGTACCAGTGCTATGGAAAGGAAGCCAAGTTATGACTAAGGGAACTAAAGCAAGCTTCTTGTGGTTCCTAATATCTTAGAAGAAAGATTACTATATATGCTCATTTTGATATGACCCATAAATAGGTCGAGGGAAAAGCACCAATATCACTTCAGGAAGCCAGCCACTGCTGGCTGCTGTTGCTATTTTCATACCCAGGCTTTCAAAAATGCCAGAAGCACTGCTATCAGAGTAGGAGTTGGTGCTTCTTTTCGGTTCTCCCAGGATAGTCTAAGACAGGCATGGGCAAACTTCAGCCCACCAGGTGTTTTGGACTCCAATTCTCACAATTCCTAACTGCCGGTAGGCTGTTGGGAATTGTGAGCGTTGGAGTCCAAAACACCTGGTGGGCTGAAGTTTGCCCATGCCTGGTCTAAGATCTCACATTTTATTGGCCTACTCAGAAAAAGGGAGAGTTATCTTGTTGATACAAGTTGAAGTACAGTGTCACACTGATCCAGTGTTTTGGGGTTGATTTTGACTAAAATTTCTAGACTTATTCCTCTAGAAATTTCTTAAATAGTGCCCCAAACAACTCCAGAAATTGCTGTATATTGTTGTTTTAGGGTTTTTAAATGATGTAAGTCGCAGAGAATCGACTGTATTAAAGTATATTAATTATTATTATTATAGTATCAGAGAATCTGTGTATTAACATTGTGGCTGCCAGACTAAAATTGATTGGATGAGACAAGTACAACAGGCATAACAACTCTGTACCATTTGCTTTGCACAGGATCAATTTCAATCAGTGAGGGACATGACTAGAGACTACTGTCACTACAACTCAATCCCTAAATAAGACTGTTTAGCTTCGTATTTTAGGTAATTTATTACCCTAACATGGTTGCATTTTCTATATAACTAAAGAAAAGATTCTATGCTTCCCAATATACTAGTGCAAATACATTAAGTATATTATATTTAATATAAGGGCCACCAAAAAGTAAAATTTAGTTTACAGAAAATAAATATCTATAGCAGTAACTATCCATGTTACATGGTTAGAATTAAAGCTCCTAAGAACTGATAAAGTTTTACTTCATTCTTTCCCAAAAAACCTGAATGCTATATAGTAAGAATAAAGATAAAATGTTATTGACTCCTTAGCTGTACATAAGTGATGAGTTTTTGCTATTCAGAAAGAAAAAGAAATTCATATCATGAAAACAATAAAGTATTATAGTTACTTTAAAGCTAGATTTACTAGCACTAATACCTGACTACTGGTGACAAATTATTTATTGCAATCTAAAACTCAAGGAAATGCATGAAATCATATTTATCAAACATTTTTATTTCACATTGTGTGTGAAATGTTAGAGGAAAGTTACAAACAGCAAAATCTTCACCTTTTTGCAAATGTCCAGTAATGATTTGTAAAATTTCTTGTCTATAGTCCGAAAAATCTGAAAATGCAGCACAAAGAGCCCACAAATTCCTACGTATTTATCTCTCTGGTCAATTTCTGAGGGTTCACCTTGTACAAATACACACAGAAAAGAATATTTTTGAATATCTTTACACTAGATGAACAAGTTAACAACTTTTACAAACAATAATAACAATGTAATAGTGTCTAATTTGCATTACCAAGCTTAGCTTCAATATTGGTAAAAATTGTGCGAATACTATGTGCAAATTCCTCGGCAAAAGTGCTGTTCTTCGACACTGACACCCCACCATTCAGGGAATCAAACTGCTGTTCTATACAAGCCTGAAGGAGGATGAGAAATGACAATGATTTACAACATTACCATTGTAGGTTTTATGAGCTCAGTCTATAGACAATTTAAATTATAAGTTTTCCTTTATCTTCAGAGTTCTACTCAATAACATCAGACTCAAACTAGAATTAAATGGAAATCTTTATACAGTAGCTATGAATCTTTATACAGTAGCTTTTCTTGCTGTAACCTTGCTGTTAGTTTGGTAAGGGAACAATTTAGAAAACTGAACACAATTCTAGACTAATGATTGTGAGTGAAACCTTAATGCTGACTAAATATAATATAAAACTACAGGAATAAAGTTTTACTCCACAAACTACATGTCTGATGTCAACTGTAGTATTGCTCATGGTTCCAAGCCAGAATTTCTGATTTATCCTGGTTAAACTGGGAGTAAAAAATGCTTCCATCTTGCTCAAGCAAGTGGTAAAAAATAATCGGAAATTGATATCTCAGCCATTACATACAAATTCTGGGTGCTGGTTTCCAAACAGACCAGGATTCCAAATAAACAGCCAACTGGTTTATTGTTAGCATGTAAATTCTGTCCTGTTTGTGAGCAACAAACCAAGATCCTGAGTTCAAGCATGATAGCACTGGCCAACACATTTTGGTACTTCAAATGTTAGGCCTATTTCAGGGCATATTTGACTAAATAATTCCAAAAATGGCACCAGTTCCATCCTATAAGCTCTAGATTTTGAGATACAGAACATATGTCATATACTAGTCTTTATCGGCTCACCCATAGGAAATCATGACAATGATATCTAAGAAACTAGAGTTAATGTGGTTTATTCAATGCAATTTTCTTAAATAGTGCCCCAAACAACTCCAGAAACAAGTCAATAATCAATGCACCGATATTTTATTTGCGTTGGGCTGTGTAAGCTACCAATATCTGTTTAGCTTTGCCTGCTTGCCCAAAGAAAATATCTATCCAATTTAATAAACTGCTTTTCAAGCAGAGGGGAATTTGAAGAACTGTTTCTGATATAGCATGCTTTTGAAACCCCATTAGGAATGCTTTCGGGTGTACCTAAAGTAGTGTTTGGAGCAGTTCATCTTTTGCACTATAGCTCCATTAATCAACCAGCCAACAGGTTCAAGAATTAGATAACTAGCTTATGAAAGCAGGAGCATACAATTTAAATAAACCACAAATTTAATTGGAACTACATTCATAATACAAGCTTCCAGCTCTATAGAATTTTATAAGCTACATTTATACATCATAACCAGGAATGCAAACATGTGGTTCTTTATTTTCTGTTGAGGTAAAAGTCCCAGATATCCTAGCATGGTGAAAGGTGGAAGAAGCTGGAGACCAATACCATCTGGAAGGCTACACATTTCTCATTCCAACAGTATAAGCAGCATAAGCTAATGGGTATTTATTATATTACCTGAAATATCATCCCATCCAGTAACTGGCTTTCTAGTTTTAATAGCAGCTTTTCAAATGGTTTCAATTTCTCTTCCTGCATTCCAAATTTAGAAGGATTGTGATGGACAGATTTTAGTAACCTGACACAACAAAGCAAAAGACAAACCAATAAAAATAAACCAAATTGCCATAGATAGATAAGATCTAGGATGGGGGGGGGTGGAAGGGAGAAATTTTCATGGGCTTTTAGAAGAGCAGAAGAGTTTTGTGAACAAGAGAATGCTTACCTTTAAATAAAAGGTACCCATGAGTTTTAGTTTACTTTTCACTGAGCAATGCCTTGGAGCCACTTCAAGTGGCATCCTCCTTGCTTAGCAATGTTTCTGGGACATAATAATCCTAGAAATTCAACTTTAATAAATTTTAGGTGTAGATGTCTGCCACTGTATGTCACGATGCATGGACTTGACCGGCCCCTTAATCACACACACAGAGACGGACTGAAGGCTAACTACTTTATTGAATATAAAAACAGTTCAAAGGTAATGTCCAATAGAATATAAAAGCAATCCAAAAAGCTTGAAGTAACAATGTCCAAGGTAACGTGGCAAATAGGCCCAAAGCTTAGCAAGGCTCCGCAAGACTATGCGGATCAGGAACCAAGGCAAGGCTCCGCACAACCAGGCGGATCAGGAACAAGGCAAGGCAAGGCTCCGCTCAACCAGGCGGATCAGGAACAAGGCAAGGCAAGGCAAGGCTTGATGACCACTGGCTAGCTTAGCTTCGTGGTCCCACTCCGCTCACGCCTATTCAGATGAGACGTGGCCGGAGCACTGAGGATTCGTTCCCACGGATCCTATACTTAATCTCTCGGCCGAGGTCCCCGACGCTATAGGCTTCTTCGTCTCCAATCGCTGCTCACCGACCTCGGCCGGTCTATGCTCTTGGACCATCCCCTTCTGCTAGACTCGATGTTCCGTCTCCTATCAAAGGTTCGACCTTGTCTCTCCGCAGCTGTGTTTCTATCTCCCTGAGAGCTCTCCTCCCTAGAAGTTTCCCAAGCGCTTTCTTCCATGTTTTCACTTACTAGCTCCTGAGAATCTCTCCCACCCGGATGCTCGTAGCTGCCAGAATCGCTGTCTTCCATCTGCACCTGGTTATCTATGTCTTCGCTAGGGCCAAACAACATTTCTTCCCATGCCAAGCTCTCTGTGGGCGAAGGAGGCCCATCAGGGGAAAGCTGCCCTTCGCCCCAGTCATCTAGCTCATCCTCTGAATCTGGTTCTGGTACTGCTGGCCCTAATGCTAATGGGACCCCGGGTCCTGACCCCTGCCCTCCAGGCACAAACGAGAACTGCTGTGCTACACTGTAGTAGTCACACCATTAAAAAATAGACAATTTAAGAGCAATTTACAGCAGTTCAATCACTGTGCCAATAACTACAATAGGGCCAACATGATGCTTAGTGGGAGTTGTGCAGATTCTGAACAAGAGGCTGGGGAGGAATTACCAGAACATACATAAACCAAAGCTACATAGTTTATTCAGTGCAATACAGAAAAGCTTCTAATCAGGCTTCACTAAAATGAATAGTCCTTGTGCAGCAGTACTCTTTCAAATGACCACCACATTGGCATACTGTATGTTTCTTACATGCAAGTGAACACCCATTTAACAATTTATTCACATACCTTTTGTACATAGTCCAGTGATCTTTCAGTGTAGCATGATTATATATTATCTCATCCAATGTGAGTAAAACTGTCAGGAGTTCCCCCAGATGCTCATACATAGCCTGTTTGGAAATCACATAATTCATTATGAATTTAGATTATAATTCTATAACCACTTTTTAAGTGATAAGCCCTCATGAAGTTAGTGGAATTCATTTATGGTGTTTGTATCCATTAAAACACAGTAGATATATTTGTGATGTACATGTCTAAAAGTTCTCTTCACTAATCTGGAGCATAGCTAATAAGAAGGGACTCCTGAAAGAAAGTGGCATTTTGATCCTATTAAAGAACCTAGGGGTTTTTTTACTATTGATATCCTGCTCTCAAAGAAATAAATGGACTGACCCAGCCTCCATAATGTTTATAAACATCATGTCAACATCCTTAAATATTCCTTACCTGAAAATGAACTCCTGATGTCTCTATAACTTTGGGCGTATTCCTGAAAAAGCAGAATCACACTATACATCACATAATTGAATTAATTTTTTAGAGGCACACATTTTTATAGTTAGGAACTACAATACTACTGGAGCTTCTAATATGCAATATTAGAACCCATCATTTGTGACCACTAAAAAGTAATTTGTATCTATAAAAATCCCTTCATTTAACTTTTTGTTTTCAAAGTTTTTCATTTCAGGAAAACAGGGAAAACTATAACAGTATATTTACATGATGCCATAAAATATAAAATACTGACATTAACAACTGTAACATACTACAAAATTTCCTAGTGGTGCCAAACTCCTCAACTAGTGCATCTAATTCAATTCAGTTCAGTTCTCTGCATTGGATGCTCACAAAAGTTCTGACTTCAAATGGTTTCAGTATCAGGAAGTCATTTCTTCCATCTTTTCAAATGTTGACAATCCCACAACAATTTTAAGTTTACAGATAAATAAGCCACAAAACAGCATGTATACAAATTGCTCAAGTTTTTGCTACTGTTTGGTTAGCTGCTAAATCCACACCAAGTCAGGTTAATCTTAACTATGGTTAGTGGAAATAAATCAACTTCACTGTTCCACTAGCTATTGATAAGATTACCTTAAAATAGTAAGCCTGCACATGCTTTTATTGTTATCTATTTAATTGTAAATGTAGCCAAATTGCTATTTTTAATTCTAAAGGCTGCTTCAGCTACACACCTCATATTCCTTCTTAGAATATGTAACATCACACCAACGTAATGTACTTTTGATCTGTGTATTCAACAAATAAATTTAAAAGACAGCATGTTGCAAATTAATTACTTGTTACTAGTATAAAGGACAGCCAACTGGTGAACTACATTCATCACTACTTCATAGCACCGTGTCACAAAGCAAGACAGCTCCTGAAAAAAAGAAGAAAAGGGGGGGGGGGGAGAATTGAGTAAAATCTCCAACAATTTCTGATAAGTTTTGCAATTGGTGCAACACAGTTGCAATTACTGATATCGCCTTTGCAGCAGGAAACTGACTGCTATCCACATCCAACTGATCAATCTTTATAGAGACAATGCCCTTTGAAGCCACACCAGAAGGGAGAAAGAGGTGGGTGCACCTTAATGAAATTACAAATTGGGACTAGCATACATAAGCATGCCGTACTATTTAAAAGCCCTCTTTCTGTAGTTGTTTCTGTGCTGGAGTGATCATCTTTCATGCTTTAATGGCTCCAGTGGTCAACTTTCAGCATTGATTTGAGCCTATGAGGTCTGAGGTGAGAATTACTAGAGAGAAGGCCCTTCCCCACCTGGGATATGCTGCAAGAGGCAGTGGTGAGAAAATCCACCTCATAGTGTGGGTTGGGGTATCTATGTCATTAAAGGTAGGCATTATTATTATTATTTATATCCCACCTTTCTCCCCATGGGGACTCAAGGTGGTTAACATCTATCCACACTAAACAGTTAAAAAAGAGCAATACAATAGTTTAAAAACACAGTAGATCATAGATATTTCCCAGGTTCATAGAAAAAGATGCAGTCCTTCAGATAACCTGGACTGGAACCATATAGGGCTTTGTAGGTCAAAACCAGCACTTTGAATTGTGCTCAGAAAAGTGTTGGCAGCCAGTGGAGCTGTAACAACAGAGGAGTTGTATGCTTCCTTTAGCCAGCCCCAGTTAGCAGTCTGGCTGCTGCTCTTTGGACCAATTGAAGCTTCCGAGCACTTTTCAAAGGCTGCCCCATGTAAAGTGCCTTATAGTAGTCCAACTGGGATGTAACCAAGGGATGTACCACCGTGGCCAGATCCGACTTCTCCAGGAACAGGTGCAATAGGTGCAGTATCTTTAACTGCAAAAGCACTCATGGTCACTGCTGATACCTGGGCCTCTAGGTTCAGAGCTGAATCCAGGAGTACTTCCAAACTGCGAGACTGCATTTTCAGGGAGAGTGTAACCCCATCTAACATAGGCTGACTCCCTATTCCCTGATCTGTCTTATGACTGACTAGGAGCACTTCTGCTTTGTCTGGATTAAGCTTCAATTTGTTTGCCCTCATCCATTTTGTCCCGGCTCACCACCTTTAGGTAAACATACTGGATAGATCACTGCAACTCCACCTCCCACCCCCCACCCCCCAGGCCTCGCCTGCTGCTGCACAGAGAATCCTGGTGGGCAGAGCTGAATGGCTTTCAGTCTCATGCAGGTTTCTGGAATACATGTCAGGTTGGTATGTGCATCCAGGATCAAGTCCTGAATGGCAGCTGAATGGCTTTAGGCTTGAGAGTTTGGCCAAACCTTATTATCTTTCATTTTCAGAGCTTTGTTTCTCAGAAGGAATAGAATCTAGTTCTATTGATCTTGCTGTCACTTCCAATTGCAATAGGACTCCAAATAGGGAGTCCTAATGCAGCACTATGCAGTACCTCCCATCTTCTGAAAAGTGCTAGTAGCCTCATGCTTTAGAAAGTTGCAAAAGAAGAGCAGGAAGTAATGAGAAATCTAAAATGAACTCTATGCATGTATTTGAAAGATTTTCACCCATAATTGTAATTCTAAAATCAAAGAGAATAAAGCGAAGACACAATAGATGTCTGTCTCAAAAGACATAAATCAGTTAGAGTATCTTAACGTTTTCAATAATAATGGGAATCAGCACAGGTTAACATGGGAGAAACATTTCAGAGTTAATTCTGCATTTCCTTGATTTGAGATAATTATATTTTGCACAAGAAATGATTCTAGTATGCAGAATCACATGCCACTAAAATTATGCAGAATACAGAAATATGTGTTCAGCAATATACAGGAAGTTGAGCAATTTAGATGGTGCTTGCATTTACCAGAAATGTGGGAGTTGATTTCCCCCAGAAACATAACTCTTTTCCAGTGAATGATCATTGTTGTCAAAGAGCCTCAGTAACTATCATATCAAAATGCCTGAACTTTTGTTAAAACACTTGACTATGCTGGAGGTATGTAGCTTTGGTTTTGCCATTTCAATTGTTACAGACAACTACAAAATTAGGTGACCAGAGATCACAGAGGGACAGAAAAATCCAATGTGCTTTTCAAAAGTGCTCATAACCATAAACACTTGCCTTCTATACAATGAAACGTCATTGTGGACAGTAAAAAATGTTTAGATTTTTTAAAAAACAAACGCTTTCTTGGCAAGGAACAATTATGATATCTATTGCCCAGAAGAAAAATAAGCTGAATAGTGTCCTGGGTTTACCTGTAAAAATGAAATAAATCTTCCCATCTGAATTTGGCTATCTCCTTCCACTTTACTAGAATCCATATCTAAAATGCAAACATGAAAGATATACTGGTGTTAGAAACCACAGCATTTATTGTCATCCATTAACATCTGCTATAAGCAGTTTTGTTTGTATCATAAAACATAGTTTATAAGAACAGCTCACTTGGAAATAATTTATCTTTCAATAAAATGTTATTGTTGCTATGTACTCTGATACTTTCAGTTGACAGTAAACTGTATCAGAAGTTCTTTCTATAAATATTGCTTCAGACTTTTATCTGTGTTTTTTTCAGTAAAGGTAACGTACTGTCATTGAAATTCTGTTGGTTAGTCCCAATCAGAACGAAACCATTGAATTGGGTAAATCTACTTGAATTAGGTATGTGGAAAGTTACAAAATTACTGAACAGTTTTAGAGTTATAACCATCAAAGGATAAAAGAAGCATAGGCTCTGATGCATGTAGCTAAACAATTTCTTTATCTATTCAGAAAGATTTTCAGGACACCAAGACGGTTTTTTAGGGTTCACAAAAAGCCGGGGGGGGGGGGGAGCCAATGTTGGTCGAAGCAGCGAGATGCAGTAAAAGTAAACAACTGGATCTTGGCCAAAGCCAGGAAGGAGCTGAAGCTAAAACAGTATCTCTTGCAGCTGGTACTATTTTTTCTTTACTTCCTGCCAGTGAGGCAGCAAATCAGAAAAAGTCCCTTGTTTCAGTTTTGGCAACATATCACTATATCTTTCAAACAATGTTTTAATAAAATCAGAGCATGACATAAAAAGCTACATCTTAAAAACACTCACATTTTAATGCAAAATTGTATTAACTAAAATTAATTAAAAATTTTCTTCCTTAGTGAATACTAAAAGAATCGTGTACTGGACATAGTTGTTATACTGTTCAAAAAGAAAAGTCTGCTGTATGACCTCAGAAGGCCTTTTCCTTCTACAAAGCATGAATGAAGCAATCTTCAGGAGACTATTCTGATTTCATTCATCCTTCTGATGAGAGAAAAGAGATTGAAATTTCTCTGTGAACCCCGAAGGATCTGGTCAGATGGCTGTCATCTTAGTCCAAACTATTTGGTAGTAACATTCTCTCAGTCCAAAACACAGCATTAACAAAAAGCCTCTCATGGCTTACCCATCAAAGCACTACTATTATATTTTAACAAGAACAGCTTCTGGCAATTTCAAAGTTCTAAAATAGACTTTGGTTCAAATATACAGTCTCCATTGGTGGCCCATGATTGTTCCTCACAGACCTATCAGAATACACAACACCTATCTCTTAACACCTTTACTAAAATACATGGATTCAAAATGAAGCATCGTTTTTAATGTCAATTACAAATGCCAGTTTATTATAATCATCTGATCTCAACCAGGGAAGTTACTCAAGCATCAAGCATCTTTCTCATATAGGGAGGGGAAAGGACATACCTCTTTCCTTATAGGAAACTATTGTAAACTTGGGAAAGATTTCTTGGGAAGCACAAGACTCTGCCATTCTAACTACTTCATCACACTAAAGAACAAATCCACTTTAAATCCGGTTGCAGTCTCCTGCAGAATTCTGGGGTTTGTATTTTAGAGAGGAACCTTTAACAGCCTCACTAAACTACAAACCCCAGAACTCTGCTTGAGACAGAGACCGGATTTAAAGTGGATTCATTCTCTACTGTGAGGAGGTCATAAGAATGTAAAAGTCTGTAAGAGTTAAACACTTGCCTCCATTTGTCTGAACCTCTGCACTACAAATCCTGATAAATTCATGTGCACATGTAGTTCCTCAAAAGCACACCACTTAATCCAGCAAATACCACTTATAAGCTATTCTGTTCCCAAGTTCCAAAACACTGCACGGCACAATAATATTACTACACAATTTTCACATATTAGCATAACCAATGACTTACCTCCCTCTCCATAAAACAAGAGGCCATTATAAAATTTTGTTTCTGCCTGAGGACAAAAGCAGATATGTTTTTCTTTGAATAAGAAGTCTATAAAGGCTCAAGACAGAAAAAATATACGACTACATCCTAAAATTATAGCATGTACAAAAATCTAGACAGCAGTTCATTCTTAACGAAATCTATGCAATATTACCTCATACTTTAATGTTTTGATCTCACAGCACAGAGCCGCATACACAGTGATAACTTTGTTTAGGACCTGGGTAAATAAAACAAAAACAGGTACAATGTAATAGTAAAACTACAGGTGCATCAGAAGGCAAGACTGAGAGCAGCACTGACACAGGCTTTACAAAAAGAGCAGTTTCATTTGGTTTCATTTTCCTCAATTATTTCATTCAGTCTGGACACTCTAACAAGTCTGCAATTTTAAGGACTGGTCCCTTGGTTTGTTTTTCTCTCTCTTCTCATCCCAACTCCTTCCCCTTTTTGTATAATGTCTTCCTGACTGTAAATTTTCAAATAGGAATGGTCTGTAAATAGAGCATTCGGAGATCAAATGTGTAAATGCACAAAAGATTTTAATATTATACTAGAGTCAACAATTTTGCGAAAAGTATTTGAGATTTAATATCTTTACCTTGTTTTCTGTCTTTATGAGCTCAAGTAAGGAAGACTGTTCATAAGGCAAAAGCTAAAATCAAACAAAAACATGAAGGGGGGGGGGTGTTAGGAAAAGCGAAAGTCTACTACATGACAAAGCAAACATAAAATATAGTCCTTTCATGATAAGTATCAAGCGCAATTGCATAGGCATTTTTTTGTTGCTTTATGATGCTGGCAGGCAACAAAGATAACCAGTTCCCATCCTTGCAAAATGCTCTATTTTACTCCCCTGAGAAAACACACAATTGAGCTATGAAAACTTTCAAAAATTCATTGTAAAATCATACTGAATAAATGAGGACTATCAAATGGAAATACCTAAGTGACTTACTCCATTTGTAAATAGAGTAATGGCTAGATATCCATAAAGGAAAGAAATGGGGAGGAGGCAGACAATCTGTTTACTTTTAGAGGCTCATGTACAGTACTAAATGTGCAGTATACGCCAGAAGGGTATTCAAGCAATATTCTTATATAATTAGATTTTCATTCTAACAAGAATGTATGAATACTGGAAAGCTTGCAACCAGCAATTTATATTAATAAGTTGGTAAAAGCATAAAAATATGGTCTGATTGTAAATAATTAGTAAAATAATCAGTAAACTATTGATTATGGCCTGGATCCAGAGAAGCATAGAATAAGTACTTTTATACACATGTTCAGTCAGCCTTCTGTATCCATGAACTATGCATCAATGGATTCAACTATCCATGAATTTAAAGTATCCCTCTTCCCAAAATTCTTTAAAAAAATAAACCTTTGATTTTGACATTTTATTTAAAGTGACAAAATGTTGTGATGCCATTGTCTACAATGGGACTTCAGCTCAACATGTTTTGGTATTCCCAGGGTTAGTGGTGCCCTGGAACCAATAGCCCACTATAAATATATGACAGCATGAAGATAGTGTCTTTTCTTACAGCCTTTTAGAGCTATTTTTAGTCTTTAGACATGATAGCAGAAAAAGTACAAATATGCTTTAGTGAATGAACCTTCCTTTAGTTAATTTGTGCTTCTTAATATCTTCTTTTTAAAGTTCTTTATCAGTGTATTGTTGAAAGCTTGTATGGCTGGAATCACTGGGTTGTTGTGAATATTCTGGGTGGTATGGCTATGTTCCAGAAGCATTCTCTCCTGATGTTTCGCCCACATCTATGGTAGGCATCCTAGGAGGATGCTTCTGGAACATGGCCATACAACCTGGAATACTTCTTTATTAGTGTTTGCTGTACATATTTTATTTTATTTTAAATGGGGAACTAGTATCAGCTTGTGACCAAACCATCAACAATCTGGTAACAGTCAGCTTTGCAAGTCCCCTCCCTGCTTCTTTCAGGCTCTTTCAAGAACAGGGTGGTTTGAGTGGAAGCCAAGAAAGGAGAAGTTTAAGACAGTGCTCTTATATCTTCAATTTCTAATTATTGTATTTTATGTGGTATTGTTTGTTTTTGTGCATGTTTTGTAATTTTAGAAAGCCATGTATGTTGTTGTCTATTAGTTCAGTCGCTTCCGACTCTTCGTGACCTCATGGACTAGCACATGCCAGAGCTCCCTGTAGGCCGTCACCTCCCCCAGCTCCTTTAGGGTCAAGCCAGTCACTTCGAGGATACCATCCATCTTGCCTTTGTTCAGCCCCTCTTCCTTTTTCCTTCCATTTTCCCCAGCATAACTGTCTTCTCTAAGTTTTCCTGTCTTGTCATTATGTAAAGCATAGAAAATATTGTACAAATTGTGTGATAAAATTAAGCCTATGGCTCTGTTCAGGAAAAAACAATAACTGCAATAGACAACTGTAAAAACAAATAAATGGCTTGCTTCTTACTAACTCTTTGAAAAGGGGTGCTAGACATTTTGGCTTCAATTCTACACATAGCCATGTAGCGATCCCACTCCTTACAATGTGCTTACATGTACACAACCACTATTAGTACTATTAATTAATGGTTCCCCATTTTATTCTGTCTTTTCCTCCTCTTCACAGAATTTTCATGATAAAAAAGAGGATTGAATAACTGGTGGAGAAAATACAGAAGGGGATCAAAAGTCTGGGCCTAGTAAAATCCAGTGGGATGACATAAACGAATCATTGTCAAGACGAAACTAAAATTAAATGAAGACCTGTGTATGAATATTAAATTTAAACCTACATTTAATGCAATAGGATCAAGATTGAAATCCCAAACATCTCCTACGGAGTCATCCAACGCATCTTCAATTCTCTTCAGCTGGGAACTGTATGCAGTAAGAAATTTCTCATAATTCTTCAACTGCACTTCAACATGGATTTCTAAAAAATAAATAGTATGGATTTTATTAACAAATTCCCACAACTTTATCTTACAGTGCTATAGGTTGAAATTTACCACACTACAAAGGACCTTTCTGTCCCAAACGGCAAGATTTTACATAGGTATACATAATATTACACAAAAAGCAGATTGTGAAATATCATGAATATAGGCACTCATGTTTAAGTAGTCACTATCTATTTTTTTCTGCTATGCTTTCATTACAATATGACCCCAGGACAAGTACCCAGTTTCACCTACCAGCATTAAACGAGGTATTTCTCTGGAATTTTTTAGTTCTGCAATATGCTTATTCTAGAAATTACCATATATTGCATTGGAGGACATCAAATGATCTTCCAATAAAATATGCAAATTGGCAGGGAATTGCAAACAAACTAATGTAACACTTTTTTTAAATGAATAAACAATAAGGGAACAAGAGATTTACATACACTACTTGATAGTCTATCACAGAACACTGATAAAAGGATAAAACCAAAAACATTTAGCTATCCTTAGTAAAAAAAAAAGATCAAAAGAAGGATCATGTTGATCTGGTAGGATTTATTATTGACAAAGCCAATTGGCTTTTACTAATTATTGTTGTGCAAGGGTATGAAAATGCTTACAAACTGACTCATTTATTATCTATTCTAATATTCTCTGGGGTACTGAAGTCAAATCAACAGATCCTGAGCCTCCAATATCCTCCATTTTAAAAAGACTGCTCTGTAACATCTGCCTATCTTTAGTCCCATGACTCTTCATTTGTTTTCTCACAGACAACATACAGATATTCTGAGAGCACGAGCCATTTTATTTATTTATTTATTTATTTATTATTTGGATTTCTTGGTCGCCCCTTCCAAATGGCTCGGGGCGACTCACAGCAGTTTAAAAATGATTTCAATCAATAAAAACACAGTAAAAACACAGTAAAACAATACATGACACATGTTAAAACATGGTTGGATGTATGCATCCACAGTTAAAACCGGCAAAGATGCCTGTCAGCTACATAAAGTTACAACCCTTGGCTGAATCGTGGAGCCTTAGCTTTGCTCCAACCCAAAGGCATGAATGAACAGGTGGGTTTTACAGGCCTTTCGGAAGGCCAGTAAAGTGGGCATCGCACGAATGGCAGGAGGGAGAGCATTCCATAGTACAGGAGCGATCACGCTAAAAGCTCTCCTCCGAGTCGTGGTCAGATGGAAGGCAGCATGGCTTGGTACTGCCAAGAGGTTCAATGATTCGGATCTCAGTGGTCTTAAAGGGCTATATGGGGAGAGGCGGTCCCTAAGATACACCGGCCCCAGACTGTTCAAGGCCTTAAAGGTTAAAACCAGCACTTTGAAGGTGATTCGGTGCTCAATTGGGAGCCAGTGCAGTTCCCGCAGGACCGGCGTAATGTGGCAGCGAGATGGAAGACCTGCCACGAGCCGGGCTGCGGCGTTCTGCACCAACTTAAGCTTCCGAATCACCGACAGAGGAAGGCCAATGAAGAGAGCATTACAGTAGTCCAGTCTTGAGATGACCGTGGCTTGGACCACTGTGGCTAGGTCGTGACGGGGCAAGTAGGGAGCCAGCTTCCCCGCCTGCCGGAGATGATGGAATTTACTACCCTCAGTACTCAATTCATCCTCACCAGTTACCTTATTTCTGAAGTTATCTTTTTAGGGGGGAAAGAAATAAAAAAGATTTGAGTAGTTCACTCTTATTTGCCTTCACTCACTTTAGCATTCACATTAAGTAGTAAGTCTTGCTCCCATTCTCTTCCATGGAACATACCCCCCCCCCCCCAAAAAAACCCAAACTATTTACTTCATCTTAGTACAGCTTGTTAGATTCAGCTCATTCTGTATTTTAGGTCCCTGAACACTGTTCCTAGATGTCTATTCCTTAGTTCCCTCATAACACTTCTATAATTATACCTTCAGATGCACAAATCTAGCAAAGTTCTCTATGATAGAAAAAGTATTTGGGATGCAGTTAAAACTCCATAAAATAGTAGTCAGAAGGGACCCCAAGTGTCTTCTAGATAGCTTGCTGATGAAGCAATCAAACATTTTCACATGTTTGAATACCCAGAACTGGACATATTGCTCTGATCAGGCAAATGGGATGCCAAGATTGAAAAATTAATCCTATCCCTGGAATTAAAAATTATATGGTTTAGATTACCATAACCGAAAGCAATCACTTCACGATGGTTCTATTAGGTTTGACAGTTCACACTATGCCTAAAGCTGAATTTTTCAATATTAACAAAATGATTGTACGTGCCACTAATTTAAAATAAGGTTTCACAAGTGACTAATTCCATTTCTGACAAAGGAAGGCTAAAGAAAGAAGTAACAGCAGGAATAAACATTGTGTCTAAGAGGGGGGAATATCCACTTAATGGAAAATCACAGAATAGAAACACCAAAGCTTGGAGTGGGAAACTGTTTGTAGAGAATGAAACGGCTGATAAAAACAAACGATCCCAGTAATAACTTGGACTGTTTTAAAAAGATGAAGTGAAACAGAAACTGACAAAGAGGAAGGAAAGCATTACTATCACCAGGGAATTTGTTTGTCAGAGAGAGAAGACAAATTCAATGGAGAAGTGGAAAGGGCATTTAGAGGAGTCATGCTACAGGCAAACAATAAGAGCAAAGAAGTTTGCTGCAGTCAGTAGAAAGTTACAACAGACAGATGCAATTGAATGTGCTCATTCAGCGGGTTAAAGCTGGATCTACACTGCTAAGTAACACAATTTGAACTGCATTATATGGGTCTACTTGACCATATAATGTAGTTCAAACTACATTATTTGGCAGTATAGATTTAGTTATATTCCTTTAAAAAATCTAAAAGAGATTTGAATACCCACTATGGTTCTAAATATGGTAAGTGAATGAGTTTATCAGTCTCAAATTGGTGACAGCTTTTGCCAACAATGATAGCCTGGAATGAGATACCGTATTTTTCGCTCCATAAGACGCACCTGCTGATAAGACTTACCTAGATTTTAGAGGAGGAAAATAGGAAAAAAAATATTTTTGCTCCCCCTCTAAAATCTAGGTAAGTCTTATCAACAGGTGCGTCTTCTCAGAGGGCTCGCTGGGTCGCTCGCCCTCTGCCGCCTTTTCCTTCTCCCCACCCTTTCCTTGAGGGAAGAAAAAGGTGGGGGAAGGAAAAGGAGGCAGAGAGAGGGAACCGCCGCCGCGTCAGCTCTGACGCGACGCGGTTCGCCGCCCTCTGCCTCCTTTTCCTTCCCTCCGCCCCTTTCCTTGAGGGCGGGGGAAGGAAAGGAGGCAGAGGGAGAGCGAACCGCTGTCAAGGCCAGCTCTGACGCGATGCGGTCCGCTCCGCCTCCGCCTCCTTTCCTTCCCTCCGCCCTTTCCTTGAGGGCAGGGGAAGGAAAAGGAGGCAGAGGGAGAGCGAACCGCGTCCGCCAGCTGTGACGCGACGCGGCCCGCTCCGCTCCGCCTCCTTTCCTTCCTCCGCCCTTTCCTTGAGGGCGGGGAAGGAAAAGGAGGCAGAGGGAGAGCGAACGCGTCGCGGCCAGCTGTGACGCGACGCGGTTCGCTCGCCTCCGCCTCCTTTTCCTTCCCTCCGCCCCTTTCCTTGAGGGCGGGGAAGGAAAAGGAGGCAGAGGGAGAGCCGACCGCGTCAAGCTGTGACGCGACGCTCCGCCTCCTCCTCCGCCTCCTTTTCCTTCCCTCCGCCCTTTCCTTGAGGGCGGGGGAAGGAAAAGGAGGCAGAGGGAGAGCAAAACCGCGTCAAGCCAGCTGTGACGCGACGCGAGCCCGGCGCCTTTCCGCCTCCTTTTCCTTCCCTCCGCCCTTTCCTTGAGGGCGGGGGAAGGAAAAGGAGGCAGAGGGGAGAGCGAACCGCGTCAGCTGCTGTGACGCGACGCGGCTCCGCCTCCGCCTCCTTTTTTCTTCCCTCCGCCTCTTCCTTGAGGGCGGGGAAGGAAAAGGAGGCAGAGGGAGAGCGAACCGCGTCGCGCCAGCTGTGACGCGACGCGGTTCGCTCCGCCTCTGCCTCCTTTTCCTTCCTCCCTCCCTTTCCTCGAGGGAAGCAAAGGTGGGGGAAGGAAAAGGAGGCAGAGGGCGAGCGAACCAGCGCCCCTCCGCCGCCGCAACGGACCACAGAAGGAGAGGCAGCGACAGGGTAAGTATATCGCCGCCCCTCCCTCTGCTCCAGCCCTCCTCCCGGCCTGGCGCTTCGCTCCATAAGACGCAGCTGATTTCATCCTACTTTGGGAAGAAAAAAACTGTGTCTTATGGTGCGAAAAATACGGTAATTCTGACCATCCTGACAATGCTTTGATACCAACTTGCTTCAACTTCAGCCAACATGAACAAAGATCAAAGGTGTTGGGAATTGTGATTCAACATCATCTGCATGATCATAGGTTTCAAACTATTTGAATGGATAATGTATGACCAGGCAGGGGGGATAGTTCATCCACTTCTTGAATACAATTCCCTACTTAAACTGAAGATAAAACCAATTTTCTCCACATTATGGCAGAACTACTTGCCACATCACGTTCTGTACTCACAACCACAATCCACCCTTACAATTCCCACTTTGCTTCACTCATCCTTGATTACACAACCAGAAAGGGCTTTATAATTTTAATTGCAACAACGATGGTTGAAGCATTCTAAAGGTGATTTTAGCTTTTTTTTCCAATGCAGGAGCTTTAATTAATGTGACAGTTATAATAACAGAAACAGACAGTGATGGCTAACAAATTAATACATAAAAACCAGGGTTATTTATAGCAAATGAAACAGCTTTTGAAATAATTACTGACATTTTTACTCTTTTGTAACAATGCTGGTCTCTTGAGATAGAAACAACAGAAACAAGTGGCTACTAAAAAAGCAAACAAATGTACATGCCACAAACTTTGGCAAGCCATAAAAACCTTGCCAAAAATTCCCCAAAGCTTTACCTATTGCCTCCAAATATTAACCTAAAACAAACCACACAGAACCAAGAAAAACAGAAATGCAAAAGCCAAGTGATACTCCCAAGATTTCAAAATTTGGAAAGGGAGTTTTCCCCCCTAATGACAAGAAACTGTCTGAAAGACTTAACATGGAAGCCTTTAAATGCTTGCATGTCTTTGTGATAGGAATATATAGAGAGGGGATCCCTTATCCAAAATGCTTAGGACTAGAAGTTTTATGGATTTTTTTTCCTCCAGATTTTGGACTGGCTGTATTTGCATCTACATAATGAAATATTTTGGAGATGGAACACAAGTCTTAGTACATATAACCTGACAGCATTTTTAGACAATATTATTAGGTGCATGAAATAAATGTTGAGCATGTTCAGAGATTAGACCCAAATCTAAATACAAAATTCATTTACATATCAGAAACACCTTCGATATATACTTTGAAGGTAATTTTAAACAATATTTTAAATGTTTTTGTGTATACTAAAATATCAGAAAGCAAAGTTGTCACTATCTCAGCCATCCATGTGGGCAATGCTTCAAAATTAAGGAGGGAAATCGTCCCTTTAAGCAGCCTAGAAGCTTGCCAGGGGCTTTTAAGTTTGCATGCCCGTAATATAGGAAATTCTATATCAATTATTCAAAATGCTTGGGACCAGAAGTGTTTTGGATTTTATTTCATATTTTGCATATACCTACATAATGAGAGATTCTGTAGACAGGACCCAAGTCTGAACAAGTCTTATGTTTCATTTACATCTTATACGCATAAAATAAAGGTAACTTTAGATAATATTTTAAATAACTGCATGCATGAATGAAAGGATCACTATGGTGAATAACTTTGGATTCTGGATAAGGGATGATCAACCTGCATAGTAAGAATTAAAAATGTAAACAGGGAGGATCTTCCCCGGTGATGTCTTTCAGGAAGCTACCTGAAAGACATCACAGGAAGCCTTTAATGCTTAATTATTTCAACTAAAATAAATAAATTATTTAATAAAGCGTTTAGCACATTTTTTTTGTTATCTGCCTCTCTTCATTGCTTGAGGCAGGAGATACCACAATTAATAATATAATAAAATAAAATGTTATTTATATCCCGCCCTATCTCCCTGTGGGGTCTCTGGGCAGTTTACCACAAGTTGTGGCAAACATTAAATGCTGTACAATACTAAACAAATAATGAACTAACCAAAACCACCCAAATCCCAAATCATACCCAACATACACATCAAAATAATAATAAAGACAGCACCAAACATTAGACAATGACATAACTGTTGGCTATAGCAACCTTCTTCAAGTCTCCACTAGTAATTTGTTTTGTATATGATTCTGTTTGCTTACTGTATTTTGTGTTTGTGTGTGTGGTGTGTGTGTTTTGGTATTCAGCTTTCCCTTTACTCTATGTTTCTTAAGGTTGTGGGAGGAGCTGCAGACCTCATGATCAGACCTGAGACTGCTCAGAGCTCAGACTCCATTTTTCTTATTTACTATTTGCATCATTTATACCCCGCCCATAAAAGCCCAAGGGCAGCGAACAATCGGCACAATTCGATGCCATTTCTAAAACACACATCAATCAAATAAAAACATATCATAAAAACATTTTAGAGGAGAGACACCATTAGAGTTTGGACTGTTAAGAGCAAACTCATGTTGCTGTTGATTGCAAGAAATCTTTCTGCTATCTGCAGAGAGAAGCCACTTCAAATCCATTTGTAACTGAATTGACAAGTTATGCACTGCCTGTATGTTAAATACATGAAGGTTGTGAGTAAACCAACTATTTTACTTTTAACGAAGTCTACTATATTTTTGTCTCTTGAGAGCATGATATGAAAACAAAATATTTTATAGGAAAGTAGAAGTTTTTGGACACTGGGGGGGGGAGGAACACTACTGAAGAACTGCTATATTTTGTGGATTGTCATAATCTCTTTTCCTAACAGATCGGAGACAACTATGGCCCTTTCTACATGGAATACATGGCAATGTGAACCCAGATAACCCAGTTCAAAGCAGATATTGTGGGATTTTCTGCCTTGATATTCTGGGATATAGGGCTGTGTGGAAGGGTCCTCGGTTATCAGTTTAACAACTGAAGACCAAGTTGATTTGCATAAGTACACGTGGTTATATACCACTGAAGAGAAGATTTTACTCAAACAAGTTTTTGGCTCTTCTCTGGAAGATATTTATTTATTTAACTATATTTATATGCCGCCCTTCTCAACCCCGAAGGGGACTCAACGCGGCTTACAATAAACTGCAAATACAACAAACTACATTACTGCCATAGAACAATATCAGTACTACACATCACATTGCACTATAACATTATATCACAATATTATTAGTAATATTGAATGTAAAACAAATATACAATTATAATATCACAATATCATTAGTAGTAGTATTATATTATATCAATATATATTTACAATATATTATACCATGCTCATATACTATATTATATGGAAGTCAGCCTGAAGAAAACGGAAGTTCTCTACCAGCCCGCACCACAGGAAGAACACCATCATCCCCATGTCAGCATAGGCAAATCTGTGCTTAAGTTCGTTCAGCTGTTCACTTACCTGGGAAGCATAATCTCTTCAGATGCCAAGATTGACAAAGAGATAGATCACAGATTAGCAAAGGTATATAGTGCATTTGGAAGGCTTCACAAAAGAGTCTGGAGCAACAAACACCTGAGGCAAAGCACCAAAATCAGTGTGTACAGAGCTATCGTACTGTCTATTCTCCTATATGGATCTGAAACATGGGTCACCTATCGTCAGCACCTACGACTCCTCGAACGCTTTCATCAGCGCTGTCTTCGCATAATCCTAAATATACACTGGACTGACTATGTGACGAACGTTGCTGTCCTTGAGCAAGCAGGGATCACCAGCATTGATGCCATGCTATTGAGAACACAGCTCCGCTGGGCAGGGCACGTCTCTAGGATGGAGAACCACTGCCTCCCAAAGATACTACTCTATGGTGAACTCACCACAGGTCAGCGCAAGAGAGGCACCCCAAAAAAGAGATATAAGGACTCCCTGAAACAATACCTCAGGCTCGGCCAGATTGATCACCAACAATGTTCCACCCTGGCCTCACATCGGGAGGCATGAAGACGCACTATCCACAATGCTACGACCTCTTTCAAGAAGACACGCCGAATGGGTCTCGAAGAGAAAGGACAACGCAGAAAGAACCGCAACTTGGAAACAGTATCACCCAAGGAGACTTTCTGCTGTGCTTTCTGCAACCGAACTTGCCTATCTCAGATTGGCCTTTTTAGTCATCAACGCGCTTGTAAAAAGCGTGGGATGAGTCCTTCCTAAGAATCTTCGTTCGCGGAGTAATGCCGAGAGAGTAGGAACACGATGTGGACCCTGAAATCCAGCTTTTATAACCTCTAGCCACCTTGACTTGGGGGGGAAATGTTTTCCTTATCGGGTTATCTCATTGGTTATTTTGAGCACGTCCACACCTGCATCTACACTGTAGCATTAACAGAGTTTGACACCGCTTTCACTGCCATGGCTGGATATACTTTGGGATCCTGGGAATTGTAGCCTGGTATGGCAGAGAAGGCTAAGTGAAGACCTTCTAAAAAGCAACAACTCCCAGGATTTCATAGCACTGAGCCAGGGCAGTTGAAGTGGTGTCAAACTGCATTAATCCTGCAGTGTAGATGCACACACTCCCCAATCGCCCTAAGCAGGACCCTGGCGGTGATTGACAGATCCCCGGGTCACGTGGGGTGCCGAAGGTTCGAAGTGACTGAGGGGGGGGGAGGGAGGGGGCTCCACCTGGCTGTGAGAGAAAAGGGAAAGCCTTCATTCGCCATCTGCAGGACCGCTATTTCCCCACCTTCCTTCCCTTCCCTTCCCTTCCCCTTACTCTGAGAGCCGTCGTCGACGCGGTCAAACTCCCAGTCCGGCGACAGCGTCTCCAGCGCCATGACAAGCCCTCTCACCCTACAGCGGCGGCGGCGGCGGCGGCGCAGCCTCTCTCCCCTCGTCAGAGTGAAAGGCACGAGACTTCCTGTCACGCCCGAAGGGCGTTCTGGGAAATTGAGTTTTTTCTACACCGGGGACAGGAAGTTGGCAGGCGCAGCGGCCCTATTGGGTTAGTAATTTAGCAGCGAATGATTAGAACGTGCCACAGCGACACCTATCGGGCAGTGCGTAGAATACTAGAGTTGGAAGAGGGCCGTCTATTCATTTCTGCCCTGCAGGAATGAATACACAATCCAAGCACTTCTAGATGGATGGAGGGAGGGAGGGATATGGATGGATATGGATAGATAGATAGAATAGATATGATAGATAAATAGGATAGATTAGATAGATTAGATCAGTGTTTCTCAACCAGCGTGCCGTGGCACACTAGTGTGCCATGAGCGATCATCAGGTGTGCCGCGACAAAATCTCTCTGCCCCCTTCCTTCCCCCTATCCTCCTGCTGAACTCCTGCTGCTTGGGGAGGGGGGAAGGGCAGCAAAGCGGCGGTTGAAGAAAAAGAAGGGGCCGGGGCGCCGCCTCCTTCGGCCGTTTCCCCAGCCAGCCTCCAATCCGCCATGACTCTTTTCCCCAGCCAGACTCACGCCATGACTCTTGCCCCTCACTCGCTGAAGCCGCGCAGAGGAGCCCCACCCACTGAAGCCCATCCACCGCTCATGCTCCTCCTCTGTGGCAGAGTTGAAGCCGAGGGGGAGGGGCATGGTGCGGCCTGGCTCCTCCCCCTCCCCCGGCTTTAGCACTCCCACAGCTTTGCCAGCCTTGAGGGGGCAGTGCCAAGCCAGCGGTGGCAGAGCCAGCACAATGCTGCCTTGGCACTGCCCCCTCAAGGCTGGCGAAGCTGTGGGAGAACTGAAACTGGGAGGGAGGGGCGGGGCATGGCACGGCCTGGCTCCTCCCCCTCCCCCGGCTTCAGCACTCCCATAAGCTGTTCCCAGCAGGTCGCCATCCCCCAGCCGTTCTTTACTGTGTTAGAGTGTCATTTTGGTTGGTGGTGTGCCCCCGGATTTTTTTAATGTTAAAAGTGTGCCGCAGCTCAAAAAAGGTTGGGAAACACTGGATTAGATAGATTAGATATTTATTTATTTATTGGATTTTTCAGTCGCCACTCCCCAGAGGCTCGGGGCGACTCACAAATTCAGGGAATAACAAGCAGCAATAAACCTAAAATTAGTAAAACACAGCAATAAAACATTAAAATTACATAAAATAACAGCATTTAACTCGACTGACAATGTTTACGGCGACTCGATTGGAAAGGCCTGTCGAAATAGCCAGGTTTTGCACGATTTCCGGAAGGCCAGGAGGTCGCTAAATGACCTGGTCTCCGGTGGCAGGGAGTTCCACAGCGTAGGGGCAATGATAGAAAATGCTCTTCTCCTCGTAGCCGTAAGATGGTAGGCTCTGGCACTTGGGACAGGTAGAAGATCTTTATCTTCGGATCTCAGTGATCTCATGGGATTGTTTGGGGTTAGGCGGTCCCTCAGGTACACTGGCCCCAGGCCATACAAGGCCTTGAAAGTCAAAACTAACACTTTGAATGTGATCCGGAATTCAATAGGGAGCCAGTACAAATCCCACAGCACAGGTGTAATATGGCAGCCCACAGGCATTCCCGTGAGCAGCCGAGCTGCGGCGTTTTGCACTAGCTTAAGTTTCCGGGTCACCGACAGAGGTAGGCCAATGTAAAGAGCATTACAGTAGTCTAATCTTGAGATGACCGTCACTTGGATCACCGTAGCTAGGTCGCGGCGGGACAGGTATGGGGCCAGCCTCCAAGCCTGGCGAAGATGGAAGAACGCAACTCGGCTAACCATGGAAACCTGGGTTTCCATGGAGAGCCGAGTGTTCAAATGAACTCCAAGGCTTTTTACTGAAGACAATGGGCATAACGCCACACCGTCCAGAGTCGGAAGCTGGAGTTCCCTCCCGCCTGGGCCGCCCAGCCAGAGGATCTCCATCTTCACTGGATTCACCTTCAACCTACTGGCTCGCAGCGATCCAGTAACGGACTCAAGGCAGAGACGGAAATTTTCGGCAACAGAGTCTGGAACCCCCAGAGACCACCTCGCCCCTCCTCACTCACTGTGTCCGCTTCCGGAGGAAGGAGGCCAGTCAATTCAAAGCTGTCCCCCTCACCCCGGCCCCGGCAAGATGGTGGGTCAATAGATCGTAATTGACAGTATCAAACGCTGCTGTGAGGTCCAATAACACAAGCAGCGCCAATCCGCCTTGATCCAGGTGGCAGCGCAGCTGGTCTGTGATGGAGACCAGAACCGTCTCCGTCCCATGCCCTGAACAGAAGCCGGACTGGAAGGGGTCTAGCCAAGTTGCGTCATCTAAGAAAGCCTGTAACTTCTCCATTGCCTGTAACTTCTCCATTGCTGCCCTTTGGTTGAGGTAGGCAACCACCTTGCCCAGGTCAGGGCTTTGCCCTCCCTAAATTCAACACTGGGCAGTAGTGCTGGACTAGATGGGCTGAGGTCCGATTCAGCATGGCTCTTCTTATGTTCTTATGTTCTTATGTCTAAACCCGGCTTCTTCAGCAATGGAGAAACCACAGCCTCTTTTAATCCCTCTGGGAACACTCCTTGCTCAAGGGAGGTATTGATGATATTCACCAGAGGGTCACGTAACCCCTCCAGGCCAGCTTTCACTAGCCAAGAGGGGCACGGATCAAGGGAGCATGTGGTTGGCCGAGCTGCAGCAACAATCTTATCGACAGTTTCTGCGTCCAGTGGTTGGAACCGGTCGAAGGTAGGCCGAAGATAGATAAGATAGGCCTGGGCAATCATGGTTCCAAATGGTTCTAAAGTACTTACAAAACTAAAGTTCTGGTGGTGAACAATAGGTGGTGCTGGTGCTTTGCTTCTACAGTGTTGCTAAAGTTCTGGTGGTGAACATTTCAGAACTCTAACAAATCTTTCAAAACTTCATTATTATTTCATTATTGGTGATTTTTAAGACATAACCAATTAGGAACTGCCATTTATAATGAAATTTTGAAAGTTTTGTTAGAGTTCTGAAATGTTCACCACCAGAACTTCAGCAACATTGTAGAAGCAAAGCACCAGCGCCACCTAGTTTTCACCACCAGAACTTTAGTTTTGTAAGTACTTTAGAACCATGATTGCCCAGGCCTAATGGATAGAAATACAGTAGAGTCTCATTTATACAACATAAATGGGCCGGCAGAACGTTGGATAAGCAAAAATGTTGGATAATGAGGGATTAAGGAAAAGCCTATTAAACGTCAATTTACATTATGATTTTATAAATTAAGCACCAAAACATCATGTTTTACAACAAATCGACAGAAAAAGTTCTTCAGTACATAAGAATGTTGTGTAGTAATCACTCTATTTACAAATTTAGCACCAAAACATCGCAATGTATTGAAACAGCCATGGATCCAAGCCTTTCCAATAGAGAAGGCATCAGCAAACTTGGGCCCTCCGGGTGTTTTGGACTTCAACTCTCACAATTGTAGGCACAATTGTAGTCCAAAACATCTGGAGGGCCCAAGTTTGCCTATGCCTGCAATAGAGGCTGTTAGCCACTTTTGATTTTTTTTTTAGAGGAGTTTTCTAAATGTTTCATATAATCATAGAGTTAGAAGTAACCATAAGTCCTTCCATACAGCCATATAACCCAGAATATCAAGGCAGAAAATCCCGCAATATCTGCTTTGAACTGGGTTGAGTCCACACTGCCATATACCCCAAAGCAGATAATGTGGGATTTTATTCAGCTGTGTGGAAGGGGCCATAGTTACACGTATAAATGTTCCCCATCAGACTCTTTCCGTGCTTGCAAATTACAGACAAAAGTGTTTTTCTCTCTCTTATTAATCTACCCATTTCTCAATTGTGTCTCGGGACTGCTTCCATGCATATGCATGATCCAGGATTTGCTCATAGAAAGAGCAGACCTATCATTGAATCATTTTTGAATGCATGCAAAAGCTCTTTTAGCTTTATTGCATATTCAAAGTGATATATGGTGTATTGTTTACATTTTTCAGTGGCTCAAATGCAAGGTAAAATAACTTGGATTCTACTTTTCAACTGATTCCACTTCCTTGGATTGGAGACCACCAATGAATACCAGGTGCTGTAGACTGTGTTTCAGAGGAAAGAAGCTGTAAAACTGAAATTGAGCAAATTAAACGGGTTGCAGATAGTGAGACTACATTTATCATAAACTTTATATAGATACTTTATTCTCCCCTACTGTGTCTTTTCACACCCGTTCGTGTTTGGAATACGGATAGGGAAAACCTGAAGCACGGATTCCGAGTCCCATTAAATGGATAGTCAGTATCAGCAGTGGGCCGCCTATGGATCCGCACCTGGCAAGAACAAGAAGCTATAAACCAAATGTTCCCCAATCAAAATATCTCATCAGTTGAAGAAGAAAGCCACGGAGGTATTTTATTCATTCTAACTTGAAAGGATGACATCTCATGATAAGGCACATAAGGAAGCCAAGATGTTTAACACAGGCAAAAGCATAATTTTTTATACAGAGAAATCTTTTGTTTTTCCCACTCACACCCCAACTGGAGCCAGCTTTAAGCTGATTGGTGGAGCCGACCCTGATATCACAGCCAGCTGGGGGGAATTCCTTTTTGGAGGTGGGACTGACGTGCCTGTGAGCCAATCAGGGAGTGTTTCCCTCTTCCAATGCAGATTCCTGATCTCCAATGGCTGACGGGAGGCAGGACGACTCGGGATACAAAAGAGTATACAGTTTTGTGAGTGAATCACCTGGTCCCTCTTTGAGGACAAACAAAGCAGAGCCATCAGGTCTCTGTTGGTTATGGGATTGTTCTTTTGTGTTGTGATTGACCCATTAAGGCCAATGCCCATGTCCATTGTATCAGTGCATTGTCCATAGTGATGGGATTAGTGAATCCAGTCCTGGAAAGGGCAAATGTCAGCTTGGGAAGACGGGGCATGACCTCCTGGTATCAGGGCAGACATGCCAGGTGACAAATGTTTTCACTATATCCAGGTGGCTGCACAAAGGACAGGCAGCCTGGTATCAGGATCCTGCTGTCTCTTGTACAGCCTGGTGTATGGATCAGAGATTATGGGTGTTTGGATCTCATTGTTGGTGCGATTATCAGGAGGTGCTGGAGGGGCCTTCCAGGTCACAATGTGTAGGTGAAAGGTTACCTGAGCTTGATCAATGGTTTAATCCTCAAATAATTTTATAAAGCATAAAATATTATAAACACACTCACACAGGGAAGGGGTCAGTGGATGCTGGGGGCTCCTGTTCATGGGAACTGGGCTACTGACAGGGATGAGGATTGGCAAAGGCCGGGGTTAGTTGCGGTGCAAGGAGGTTGTTTTAAAGGGAAAGGAAGGAGAAGAGCCCTGCTATGGGGGCTGTGGGGACTATGGGGCCAAGTGGTTACAGGGGCTGGCTGCAAGAAGTGAAAGAGAGGGAGAAAGACACAGGAGGCAAAGAAGATACAAATAATCAAATCAGAGGATAACATACTGCAGTGCACATTTATTACAGGGCTATTTTGTAATAAAGGGAGAAAGAACGTATCCAGGGCACTAGGTACGCTGCTGGGCTCCTCTGTTCCTTCGAATGTTTGCATAATTGATTCTAGCAAGGTTCTGGACTCCAGCTGTTCGTGGCTCTCTCCACTGTGGTTCCACTTATACTTTAGTAATATTTTGATGGGGGGGGGGTGCGCTCGATCCCAAAAACCACCCTTGAGGGCCCTTCCAAACAGCCATATAACTCAGCATATCAAGGCAGATAATCCACAAAATCTGCTTTTAACTGGATTGTCTTGAGTCCACACTGCCATATAATCCAGTTCAATGTGGATTTTATACAGCTGTGTGGAAGGGGCCTAAATATTCTTTGTCTTAAAATGCCTCATGAAATTAATAATATCGGTATAAGTCAACAGGCAACTTAAAGGGACATACACACAAGCCATAAACAAAAAATTGAAAAAGAGAAATTGATGTTCTACTCATCTTGCAGATAACATTTTTAATCCAATTTACACAATTATAGTTCTGTAAATCAGTGGAATCTCTGAGGTGGAAGAGACAGAAGTAATCTCTCCATGTTTTAATGCCAATAGAGGTACTTTAAGATTATTTTTTCTCTTGGGGGAATATAAAAAGTGAGATGGGATGTTAGAGAGAGAAGGTATATTATGTGATTCATTCATTTTGAAGTGCCCCATGTGGTGAAAGTTATTTTCCTTACAGTCTGTCATTGGATGGTAAACACAAGTTGCTTTGCATTCTGTGCTGGAAGAAAGGTAGGATATAAATGAAATAAAGAAATAAGATTTGCAAATGTGATTGTTGATTAGACATATGGAGAAGTTCATTGTGGGAAGGAAAGTAGGTGAACTGTGGAGAATACATCTTCTCCTTAATATCTATCTAGTTTGAACAAGAGGGAGATTAAAGAAAGGTAATATAAAACTCTCAGGATCACATTATCTTGGAATCTTGCCTGATTTAAAGGCCAGTGCACATTTTGGCACTCTTGTTCTGGAGAGTCAATGCAAAGAGACAGCGTTTATTTAATTTTATCACAGTTCACATGATAAGCAAGCACCAAAAGAAACTGTAGCCTGGCACTTACCCTCCATGGGACAAAATAGCAGCCTGTGATTTGGCTGCCAATGTAAAGAGAGAGCACCTAATGCAGCTTCCACTATGAAATTATGTATGCAGATGTGGCTAGAAAAGCATACATTCCACCTATCTGGTGTATTCACACTGCACAGAGTGGGTATTTAGCAACAACTGAAACCAATCAAAATACAACAGAGTTCCAGAATAGAAACACTCCAGACACATTAAGAAGATAAAACATTAGATAGACTGACTTTTTAAAATTAGAGGAGCTCATCTAAAAATAGTTTAATCTAAAACATTAAATTAACAACTTCCACTGTTATTAATCAAAAGACATTTTGCAGCTATTCTGTCCCCCTGCCCCATGAAACCCACCAGAGAATTATGTGAATGATGGCAAAAAGCTTCACACACAAGAATCAATACATTGCTCTACCTCAATGGTTCTCAACCTTCCTAATGCCATGATCCTTTAATACAGTTCCTCATGTTGTGGTGACCTCCAACCATAAAATTATTTTCATTGGTACATGTAAATGTAATTATGATGCTGTTATGAATCATAATGGAAATATCTGATATGCAGGATCAGGCCCGTAGCCAGGATTTTGATTGGGGGGGGGGGGGGCTGAGTCTGAATGAGAGAGGATCTACCCTAGCAAACCTTTTGTATTGTTATCCCAATACCCCCATCCATATGGGATATATTGAGCATGGTGATCAGATCATGATATGAAGAAACATAACAGTTTAAATAATGTACCAGTAAGGCCTTCTCGCCGACCACCCTGAGAATTTCAGGAGGGGGGCTGAAGCCCCTCAAGCTCCTCCCCCTGGCTACATGCCTGTGCAGGATATATGTTCATTGTTACATCTCTTTCTCCCTTGGATTTGGCCATGGAGGCCACTCCACCTCTCTATAAAGCCCTGCTCTCCCCTCAGGACTCCTTTCTCTAGGCCCCTCTTCACACACCTTCTCCCTTCTCATATCCACCTCTCCCCCCCCCTTCCTCTTGGCTCCAAGGCAAACCTCACCTCTATTGCTCCTGTCTCTTCCTCCTGAAATGGTGGAGTGAGCAGAGGGAGCAGGGCTGAGTGACATCACTACCTTATTTATTTATTTCCTATATTTATACCCTGCCCTTCTCCCCCCGAAGGGGGACTCAGGGCAGCCCCTGGAGGAGGAGAAAAAGCCTCTGGGAAGTGAAGAGGATGGGGGAAGGTTAGTGGTGTCTTGATTCGTAAGACCATTGGAAATACGTGTTTCCGATGGTCTTAGGCAACCCCTGTGAAAGGTGTGTTTGAACCCCAAAGGGGTCGCGACCCACAGGTTGAGAACCACTACTCTACCTCTCCAAAATATGTCAGGCTTATCGCCTTTAAATTGTGGCAGCTTTAACTTCCACAAGTCTACATGTGAATTGTAGTTTAATAATACAGGTCTACTTGGTTAACAAAGTAGGTTTCTGGGCTTTATTTCTTTAACATAAAGACTAGGGATTGGTTTCATACAACAAAAAAGAAGAGCCGTTCAATATGTGTCAACAAAGTTTTTATTCAAACTTTTTGGGAGGTTATTTCTATTCTTGCTATATTTCTGCCTCTGGTACCAAATGTTCTGTTAAAGAAGTGACACCCATTATTAAATGATGAATCCTTTATGTTTTTTTTATAATTCACATAATACTTGTGAATACACAAAGCTACATTTTTTAATTTAAACATTAAAAAGCCTCACCTCTGTGGTGGGGGGCAAAGAGCCTTTGGCAATGATTAAATCCAACCACAATTTTGTTTATCCACATTTATCGATGAGTATATAATTGTATATATAGATGAGAAAAAAAGAAATCAAAGAAAATAAGTTGTCTGCAATAGGGTACTTTTGAACAAGCTGAAACTGGAAAAACTGCAATAAACGCAGAAATTAAACAAGAAAATCATGTCTCTTGCAATTGAATACTTCTGAACATGCTAAAACCTGAAAAACAACTATGTAGGAACAATTTCACACTTTACTGGATCCTGTAAGTATAAATCTAGTGATAAATATATACTATAATGTTCTTAATCAGATTCAGAACTCTCCCTTTGTTAGTGATTTATAAAAGTTGGATAGAAAAAAATGACAAATGTAAAGCTGTAATTATCTTCAGGAATGCCATATAATAGAAGCAATAAGATATAAAATACTCAGTGTTTCTCACACCACCACAAGCCTGGATTCTCTTGAGATCTCAGGTGGTCATGAAATTACAGTGTTGGGTTGGACACAAATATCAGCCCTATTATATTTCCCAAGTAAAACACATAGCAGGATGAGCCTGAAAACTGGCCAGAAAGGCAAACAGACAACTAAAACTAATTTTGGCCAAAGGATCTACCAAGCCCCAGCACTGCTTTCCATCCAATCTACTCATGGCTGAGATAGATACATTTTTATAGATCTTATGTTACACAGACAAAGATAAAAGTGCATGAACAATATATAATACATATATGGTAATCCTTATCTGAGGTGTATGTGACCATCACAGAATGTAGCTAGAGCTTATTTGTTGTTTAATGAGATCTTCTCAGGGTCTGGCACTGTATGTAATCATAACTTTGGGTTGTTGTCCTCAGACACATAATATCCCAGTTACATTTTCAGCACAATGACAAAGCTCAGCAAACAATACAATCCATGCCCATTGAAAGAATTGTCGTTGAATGAATGACTGGGGCAGTGCAACCATTTTCTACTTCACCTTAAGCAATGTCTAATCCAGGGGTGCTCATTAGGTAGATCGCGATCTACTGGTAGATTGCGTAGGGCGTCCTGGTAGATCACAGGCAGGGCGGGAGGAAGGTTCAGTCCTGCCCCGCAGGCTCCCGACGCTGCCCAGGTGCAGAAGGCGGTTGGACTGGATGGCCCTTGGAGGTCTCCTATTCTAGGAACCCATTGTTTTTGTTATTATTATTATTATTATCAGAGGCTGAATGGCCATCTGTGAGGATTGCTTTGATTGTGTTTTTCCCTTATGGCAGAAGGAGGTTGGACTGGATGGCCCTTGGAGGTCTCCTTCTACTCTAGGAACCTGTTGTTGTTGTTGTTACTATTATTATTAGCAGTAGTAGCAGAGGCTGAATGAATATTATCATCACTATTATTGTGAATAAATTCAGGGGCTTATTATACTCACAGTTAGTTGAATTCAGTCTTAAAATATATTATATGGCTCTCACTGAAATAAATTTCCAAATATTTTGCTTTTATGGCTCTCTGAGTAGTGGGTAGGTAGATCATTTTGACATGGTTGTTTTATAAGTAGCTCACATGCTGAAAAAGTGTGAGCAGCACCCATGGTCTAATCTGAAGAAGGATCTTGTAGTAGGCAAGGTTTAGCCATTGTGACAGGTAAACACTGGCATTATCTAACCTCCTTTTAAAGCTGTCAGTTTTGGGGACTGGAAATGCATCCTGAGAAAACCAATCCCATATTATCTTGGTGCTGTGTGAAAATGTACTTTGCTTTGCACTTCCTAATCCCTGCAGGGAAAGGTGTGAAAAGTGAGTGGATGGCCGAGAATAGGCTAAAGACCCCCCCCCCCCAGTCCTTAATGCAACTGCTCACCTCCCACTTGATCTAACTACATGAAAGCATCATGCTTAGGTGTGTCATTTATGCTGTCGTGCTAAGTATATTGAAATAAAGTTTATTATTGGGTTGTTGTAGGTTTTTTTGGGCTATATGGCCATGTTCAAGAAGCATTATCTTCTGACGTTTCACCTGCATCTATAGCAAGCATCCACAGAGGTTGCGAGGTCTCTTGCCATAGATGCCATAGATGTTGAAATGTCAGGAAAGAATGCTTCTAGAACATGGCCATATAGCCCGAAAAACCTACAACACTCCAGTGATTCCAACCATGAAAGCTTTCGACAATACAAAGTTTATTATAATAATTATTAGGCCTCATCTACATCGTATAATGAATGCAGTTTGGCACCACTTTGTAGATGTCCCTCCTCATCAGCTAGACCTGTACTCAAGTTAAGTGAACTGCTGGGCCTAGTGGAGTCTCCTTCTCTGGAGGTTTTAAAGTAAAAACTGGATGGCTATCTGTCTGGAGTGATTTGATTGTGCTTTTCCTGCATGGCAGGCGCTTGGAATGGATAACCCTTGTGGGTCTCTTCCAACTCCATGAGTCTATGTATGTACATCTCAGTCATAGACTTTGCTACCACTTGAACTCCCAGGACTGGATGCTATGAAATGCCGGGCTTTGTAGTTCGGTCTTTGGCAGAGGCGGCTAAAAACCTTGCAAAATTACAACAGTTCCCATTATTCCTTAGCAGTGAGCCATGGAAGTTAAAGTGGTGTCAAACAGCATTGATTGTGCAGCGTAGATGCGCCTATAGACAAGAGAGACCGGCTGCTAGCTCCTTTTTTCTTTCCAAGGCAGCGGGGCTGGGAGGGGGAGAGGCCAGGCTCCCCTGCGCGTGCTCGCCTGGCGGAGGGGCTTCGCTGTGCGCGCTCCCGAGGCGCTCTCTTCTGCCTGAGTTGGCAGCCTGGCTGAGTTGCATCAGACGAGACGCGGCTCCTGCGCCTTCCTGAGCTGCTGCTCGCTGGGTACCCAAAGGCTGGACGAGGCACAGTCTTCCCACCGCTTCCTTGGCTCACCCACATTTCTCCCTTTCTTTCCCCCTTTTTGCTCTTCAGAATGCTCTTCAGAACCAACCAACTGCTGAGAAAATTCTCCACCTCGGCCAGGGTGAGTCTGGGATGATCCTTCTGTAGAACCCCAGGGAATGGAAGAGGCTGCCAAGGTGGGGAGGGAAGATGCTTGGCGAATAGGTGGCCCCTTGTCCTCTGCTGGAGAGAGACCTTGGCAGGGATTGAGGGACTTTTAAAGCTTTGCAAGGAAGGACTGCACCAGGATTACATTTCCCAAAATATGCTACTTAAATCTCACTCCTTAGAAATGAAATGAAATCGCAAAAACTAGAATTCAACAAGGAAATCCAATACCAAGATGCAATATCCTAACACTCCCCCCTCATAACTCCCCCCCTTTAAAAAACAACCCACTTCTCCCCACTTCTCCTCAAACCAAAGGTGTGATACAAATGTTATACTTCTGCTGATTGCATCAACTTCTGTTAAATATAGACAAATATGTTTAAAATTAGTACATGCCTACGAATAATATCCATACAATGTGATCATGTATTGTTGAAGGCTTTCATGGCTAGAATCACTGGGTTGCTGTGAGTTTTCCGGGCTGTATGGCCATATTCCAGAAGCATTCTCTCCTGACGTTTCACTTGCATCTATGGCAGGCATCCTCAGACAAGCAAACAAGAGTTCTTTCTCCCACTCTGGACATTCCACAGATATATAAATCCCACTTGCCTAGTTTCCAACAGACCTCACAATCTCTGAAGATGCCTGCCATAGATGTGGGAGAAGCATCAGGAGAGAATGCTTCGGGAACATGGCCATACACACAGCAACCCAATTATTCCAGCCATGAAAGCCTTCGTCAACACATTTCACACTTGACCAGCATTGTTGTTTTAGGGACTCCTGGAAGCCTGCCTCAGCATGGAATAATTATGGTTTGCACTTTCCATGTGGCTTTGTGTGTATGAACGCAGACAGATGTTTCCACGCAAAAGAGGAATCCTCCCCAGCAAGACTTTCCTTGTGCAATCCCGCACACCTCAATCACTGGAATTTCATAGGCTGTGCCTATTACAGAGCATGGCATCTCTCACTTGCATGTCTTTTTGCAGAGGAGATTCCATCTGAACATTAGGAAGAACTTCCTGACTGTGAGAGCTGTTCAGCAGTGGAACTCTCTGCCCCGGAGCATGGTGGAGGCTCCTTCTTTGGACGCTTTTAAACAGAGGCTGAATGGCCATCTATCTGGGGTGCTTTGAATGCAATTTTCCTGCATCTTGGCAGGGGGTTGGACTGGATGGCCCATGAGGTCTCTTCCAACTCTATGATTCTATGTTTTCCCACAGCCCATGGTAGCTGGTGACTTTTGTTTCAGTGAGGCAGTGGGTTTGTGTTGGGTTTTAGTTTGAACTGTTAAGGTGTAAACTGAATTTGTTTTGGGCATAAGGTTCAGCACCTTGGACAGATCCTTTAAAATTCAGACTACAACTTAAAGCAGATTTGTTATCATGCTGACTTGGAAGTCACCAGCTGCCACTACCTATTATTTATTCCATCTCCCTCACACCCCTTTTATTTTTCCAAAATAATAATAATAATAATAATAAAGAACAAAAAAATGAGAACAAGATTGACAAGTAAAAACATGGATGCCCCTCACAAATGCAACTTTGAAAAGGAGACGGAGGGCCTGATTCTTGCAGCTCAAGAACAAGCCATTAGCAACAATGCCATCAAAGCCAGAATTGAAAAGTCGACGACAGATTCCAAGTACAGACTCTGCAAGATAGCAGCTGAAACGATGGAACGCATATTCAGCTGCTGCAAGAATGGATTACAAGCACGGGCACAACACAGGTGCTCAGATGATCCATTGGAACTTGTGCCATGAATACCATCTGTCTGTGACAAAGAACTGGAGGGAAAAAGTTGGGAAAAACAAGCCTGAAAAAGTTGCAGAAAATGGTCAAACTACTCTGGGACTTCCGAATTCCGACTGACAGAGTTTTGGAACACAATACACCTGACCTCGCAATCATGGGGGAGAAAAGTATGTATTGTTGATGTTGCTATTCCAGGCAACAACAGGTTTATTTATTTTATTTATTTATTATTTAAACTTGTGAGTCGCCACTCCCGGGAGGCTCGGAGCGACTTACGCCAAATTCGAGATTAAAAACAAGATAAAACACCACAAAATATCACAACATTCAATACAATAAAACACAATAGAACATCAGTGTAATGTGCACAGTACAGAAGGCAAGTGCCTACCCATCTCTGTCATCAATACCCGAAGGCCTGCCAGGGCCGTAAACAGGAAGGTTTTGCTGAGTTTGCCTTCCGGGAGACTGGGTGAAGAGGGTCTAAGTTATCCCAATAACCCCATTGAGAACACGGACTGGTGATGGGAGATATGAATAAACATAACAGTTTATGTTCCACAGTATCGGGGCGATCATTGAAAAGGTTTGATGAGAAGCAACTGGAAAAGCTTACGCGATATGAGGATTTAAAGATAGAACTGCAAAGACTCTTGCACAAGCCAATAAAGGTGGTCCCAGTGGTGATTGGCATACTGGGTACAGTGCCTAAAGACCTTGGCCTGCACTTAAAAAAATCAGTGCTAACAAAATGACCATCTGTCAGCTGCAAAAGGCCACCATACTTGAATCTGCATGCATTATTCTACTTGGATCTACATCCTACTTGGATCTGCATGCATCACACAGCCTAGGCACTTAGGAAGTGTCCAACGTGTGATCAAATGAAACGCTAGCATAGTGATCTAGTTTGCTGTGTACTAATCTTGTTATATATCTAATAGCAATAATAATAATATACTTTATTTATAACCCACCCTATCTCCCCTGGGGAGATATTTATCCAGAAAGCATTTAATAATTTCATAATGCCTTCCAAATGGAAATGGCAGTAATCATACCTCTTGAAAGGACCTTCCCTAATTGTAATGCCAATTATCTCCTAGGAGATAAAGTTATTAGAAACTGTTAATCCCCCTTTTATTGATTAGTTAATTAAACTGCTTACTCTTTTCTAATAGATTTTCCATAATTTTGTAAAAAGTAATTTTGACCTAAAGAAAGTTGTCTTTTTCTTCTTTTTTAAAAAACTGGAATACTTCATCTTATAACTCATGCACCTAAACTGTATTATAGTATTTTTTAAACCAGGAAATCAGCCTCATTTTTAAGACATCCAGAAAAGGTGAATTCTTTAGGTAATTGTTTCCATTGCAGAACCATTTTCGCTATCAAGTTATGGGAGAATATATTTCAATTGAAATCTATTACAGAAACTTATAAACCTTTAAACATGTCCCTTGAGGAAACAGAGAACAGGCCAGTTCCCTTCTCCCTATGGCATCCCTTGATGTATTTTAAAAGTATGGTCATGTCACCCCTCAGTCTTCTCTTTACCAAGATGAACAAACCCGGCTCCTTTAACCTTTCCTGATATATTTTGTTTTCCGTATATCTTGTCATCCTTGTTGCCCTTCTCTGAAATTGCTTCGTCTTGTCTGTTCCAATTTTATTTATTTATTGTGTCAGAATCAAATTGAGGGAACAGTTATAATGTATTTAAAAACACAAAGTTTAAAACTTGGCATTATGCTAAATGCCCTTTGTCCAGAAGCTGGTCACTTGGAGTGCCTCTGGTGTCGCTGTGGGAAGGTCCTCCACTGTGCATGTGGCAGGGCTCAGGTTGCATTGTCGGACAATGGTTCTCAACAGGCATGTAGCCTGGGGCTAAGGGGCTTCAGCCCCCCGAAATTCTCAGGGTGGTCCGCGAAAGGCCTTACTGGTACATTATTTAAACTGTTATGCTTATTCATATCATGATCTGATCACCATGCTCATTATATCCCACATTAATGGGGTTATTGGGATAACAATACAAAAGGTTTGCTAGGGTAGACCCTCTTCCACCCAGTCTCAGCCCCGAACCAAACTCAGCCCCCCTCCCGAATCAAAATCCTGGCTACGGCCCTGGTTCTCAACCTTTGAGTCCCCAAGTGTTTTGGCCTACAACTCCCAGAAATCCCAGCCTGTTTACCGGCTGTTAGGATTTCTGGAAGTTGAAGGCCAAAACATCTGGGGACCCACAGGTTGAGAACCACTGTAGTAGGAGGTCTGTAGTTTGCTTTTCTCTGGACTCGCATGTTGTAAACTCCACTTTGTAGCCCCATTTCTTAAGGTTATCTCTGCATATCGTGGTGCCAGAGTGCAGCTTGTTCAGCACCTTCCAAGTCACCCAATCTTCTATGTGCCCAGGAGGGAGTCTCTCATCTGGTATCAGCCACTGATTGAGGTTCTGGGTTTTAGCCTGCCATTTTTGGATTCTCACTTGCTGAGATGTTCCTACAAATATCTCTTAGGAAGCTATTTCTTGATTGAAGACTGTAAACAGGTTCAAATCCTACTACTGGAATCACTGTGGAGAACTGTGGCAGGGCAGGCTATCCTTCCATTCCCACCACTGCCACCAAATGTAAAAGGTTCGTTTTGCGAACGCCGCCAAAGGCTAGCGTCGAAACCCCTTATAGATTTAAACTGACCACTGACCACTTCGTGGAGACACATCCTAAAGTGTGCACCCCACTGTGAGAGGATCTTTTTACAATTACGCTGCCACCATATTCACTCTGGCTACCGATGTGAGGGCTTTGATAATAAACGACTTCCACAGATGTTGTGTTGAAAGTGTTTAACAATTTATTCCACACGGGTACAATGCTTGGTTGGTTATATACAGCTCCGAAGAGGTACACACTTAAACTAATTTAACACTGGGGTTTTAACTTCCCCTGATATAGTTACACAGGTACCAGCAGTTCTATTACTTAACTGCTTACTCAGGTAAATAACCGACTGTGGCTTTACCTACTGGGTTACTTTCACCCTTACTAGGACAAAACCTGTCCTCAACCTGGGTTTCTCTAAACCCACACACAGAACTGAGCACTTGCAGCTCTAACAGACAGCTGGCTATCCCACCAACTGCCAAATACCAACTAACTTTCCAACTAACTCTGGTCACAGCTTCTGGCCAACTGACTAAATTCAAAACCTCTTCAGCATTCTAAGCTAGCCTCCTGGTTGGCTCCGCCCCTATCCCTATGGCAACACATTCCCCTAGGAGGGAAATGCCTTTACTATCATAGTTAACCCTTTAGGGTCTGTCTAACACTTAACCCCATATTCCAACAATACAACAAAACACACATTTTGACTTCATTACAAAGACACTGGCTTTCTGGCTGCTATTCAAACAGAGGATGGGCTGGAGATGTCAATGCCTTAGTCCTTTCATTACGGGCTGCTACTTCCCGATGGATGTCAGGTGGTGCAATACCAGCTAAACAGTAGAATTTCTCCAGTGGTGTTGGGTGTAAACATCTTGTGATAATGTGGCATGTCTCATTAAGAGCCACGTCTACTGTTTTAACATGGTGAGATGTATTCCACACTGGATATAAGTACTCAGCAGCAGAATAGCAAAGCGCAAAAGCAGGTGTCTTCACTGTCTGGTTGTGATCCCCAGGTTGTTCCAATGAGGCATCCAGAACTAAACACAGTACTCCAGATGAGTTTGACCAGTGCCAAATATAGCAGGACTATTTCAGTTTTGTTATAGAGTTTTAAAAGATCTTTAACATATGAGAATGTTCCCACTGCTCTGAAGAGGTGAATTAAATAGGGTAGACATTTTTGTGCTGTCATAGAAGTCTTCATCAAAACACTGGGCTGCCATTTACTTTCTAGAAGCAGAGAAGTTGCTATTAATCCTGGAAGGTCCATTGCAGAAGTAAGGCTGGCATGCCTATCTGGTCTATTTTGATAGTAATGTGTTCAAATTCCCTTTAGTATAGCAGTAATAGTAGCAGTAGTAGTAACAATTATTATTATTATTGAGACAGGGCCTTCTCAGTGGTGGCCCCTAGCCTATGGAACTCCCTCCCCAGTGAAATTAGATCTGCCCCATCCCTTCTGACCCCTGAAAACATGGCTCTGGGAATCAGGCTTTTGGCCAGTAATGTGAATAGTGTAATATGAAACACTAATATAATGACGACTCGGACGACCCTTGTAATATGATTTGTATCATGTGATTTTAATTGAGGTTTTAATGCTATATTTCTAATGGGTTTGATTTTAACATTTTTGTTTATTTACTGATGTATTTGTAAGACCACCCTTTGTAAGGCTGCCCTGAGTCCCCTTTGGGGTTGAGAAGGGCGGGATATAATATGGTAAATAAATAGATGAACAAATAAATACATTTATTGCCTACCACTCCCTGCGGATTGAGGCAGGCTACAATATCATTAAAACCAGAGATGAAATCTTATTAAAAGACATATAACAAGATATACAGAGTTAAAATACAAGATTGGGGGGGGGGGGTGGTCATGTCAGGAGTGACTTGAGAAACTGCAAGTCACTTCTTGTGTGAATTGGCCATCTGCAAGGACGCTGCTCAGGGACACCTGGATGTTTTGATGTTTTACCATCCTTGTGGGAGGCTTCTCTCATGTCCCTGGATGAGAAGCTGGAGCTGATAAAGGGAGCTCATCCGTGCTCTCCCCAGATTCGAACCTGCGACCTGTCGGTCTTCAGTCCTACCGGCACAAGGGTTTAACCTACTGTGCCACCGGGGGCTCCTTAATACAAGTTAAAATCCACTGATGAAAATTCACAACTTAAAGTTGACCAGGTAGTGGTGCACATGCTGGCCTACAAATCCTCCTTGCAAGCTGGGGGATCCTAGGAAATGCAGTTGATTTTGCATCCTAAAGCTGTTTTTGTGGTAGAGCCTCTAGCCCCTTTGGATTGCTTTTTTCCTAGGCTACTTGGATTTGCTGCAGTTTCCCACCCCTGCTTGGATGTCCAATATATTTTCCTGCAATTTGTGTCCATACCAAAAAAAGACATTTCAAATCCAGGCAGAAAAACCCACCGGTGTTTGCCAACTTGCTGTTGTATGCTGTGTTTAACAACATTGCCTGGCATGCTGTCAATTAGCCTACATGGGGGGGGGGGGGATCTATGCCAAGTGGTTGGTATACTAAGCAGTATTAATCTGAGCTCCTTGGATTACATCAATTCTAAATATGAGAAAGAATGATTGACAACAGCACATTGTATACAGATGTGGAAGGGCTTGGCTTGGATTTAGAAGGGTTTAGATTACCACTGCAGATTTTGTTGCCGAAAAGAGAACACACAATTGAAATGGAAAGCCATCAAGGCAAAACCTTTGGGGATTATTTTATTTTACCTGTATGTGTGAAGAGCTTGGAAAAGTTAGTTTTCAGGTTGCAATCCCTAGAATCCTCAGTGAGCATGGAGCCAAAAAAGTAAAGTTCAAAGATTTTTAAAAATGTGCTGCAGCCAAATTGGAAACTGGAAATCTCCCTTCTGAGTAACTGTAGATAAGATCCAGGAGGTATGATGGCCTTTTAAAATCTATCCATTGAGTTCAGTGGTAGCACTTCTGCTGAAAAGTAAAGGAAAATGTATAAACAGATGGTTTCCTTTAATCTCTGTTCATAGATTCCTTGTGTGCCATTGAATAAATTAAAATCTGATATAAAACAGAATCTACTCTGCCTTTTATCCTTGGACCATATTTTTCTACTTAAACTCTCTCATATCCATACTCCCATGTCTCAAATGGATTTTTAATCTGTTATGCTTAATATCATTTCTTGTTGAGTCCAGTTTTACTGTGGTGTATCATGTTAGGTTTTGAATAAGTTATTGTCAATATGTTGACCAAATCCGGAAGCAGGTTGGATGGTGGGTAGTAGACAAATATTGCATGTATGTTTTCCTTTTGTAATATGGGTAAGAAAGTAATAGGAGGACATCTTACATTACAATCAAAGCTGCGGGTCGAGGTGAGCGTCTGCTGTTAGCCCTAGTAACTTGTAAATTATATGTAGTCTCATGTTTTTCCTTCTTAAGTTTCTGATTTTCTACTGCAGCTTTCTCTGAGAAATGCTTGTCATCTAGACATTTTAAAGGTGAAATAAAAAGTTCTGCATTTTCTGCATAAGAAGGTTGGCAGGAGCAATAAATAAATATTGTCAGTAATGTTGACAATAACTTATTTATTGCTCCTACCAACCTGGAAAAATATGCATGCAATATTTGTGTACTACCCACCATCTAATCTGGAAGCTGATTGGATGGTGGGTAGTACACAAATATTGCATGTATATTTTTTTTTGTAATATGGGTAAGAAGGAAATAGGAGGAGGACATCTTACATTACAATCAAAGCTGTGGGTCAGTGTGAGTCCTGCTGTTAGCCCTAGCTTCTGCCAACCTAGCAAATATGCAAATGTGAGTAGATCAATAGGTAGCGCTTCAGTGGGAAGGTAATAAAGGCGCCCATACAGCCATGCTGGCAAAACATAACCAGGAGGTGTCTACAGACAACAGGCTCCCCAGCTTAGAAATGGAAAAAGAACACCCCCACCCCCCATGGCCACAGTTGAATGAACACTGCCTCCAGAAAGCCAGAGATCAAAGGGGAAGCCTTTACCTTTGTTCTGTGTATTTGTGTGTCATTGTTATTCCACTGTATTAAAAAGGCATTGAATGTTTGCCTATCTGTGTATGTTGTAATCTGCTCTGAGTCCCCTTGGGGAGACAGAGCAGAATATAAATAAAGTGTTGTTGTTGTTGTTATGTCTTTCAGTATATAAAAGAGAACTTTACCATAGAAAAAAGGGCAGGTGTGTTCAGTGAATGGAGCTGAGAATACATTCTGTGTATATTTCTTCTTAAGAGGAATGATTCTATTTGTGTTGGTCAGAGGTTTTCTAAACTGTTGTTTTATCTCTGCTGATAGGATTACTACCAAAATAAACTAAAGCTAGCTTTAATAGGCCAGAGCCTTTTTGGACAAGAAGTGTACCAGCACTTACAAAAAGAAGGACACAAAGTTGTGGGAGTTTTTACAGTCCCAGATAAAAATGGAAAGGCTGATCCTTTGGGTGAGTACATATCTTGGGGTGAAAAGGGCACGATATAAATACAGTAAATAAATAAATAATAAATATGTTCCTCAGAGAATTATGCGCATTTCCACAGATACTGTTGAACTGCAACTCCCAGCAGCTTTTGCTGTTGAAGAATGCTGGGACTTGCAGTCCAGTAACATCTGGAAGGCCTCACAATTTTTGTTGAGCTCTACACTAGCTGCAACAATTGTTATTCAGTAGAGATGAGGAACCGGGAGCCTCCCAACTCTCATCACTCTTGCCAGCATGAGCCATGGTGAGGGATGTTGGGATTTGCAATCGCAAATATGCCCTATATCAGGGCTGTCCAACTTCTACCGGCCCAGGGGCCTGAATTCCGGTCACTGATGACCTGGGGGGCCGTAGGGTCTGCCCCCACCCTGGCTCCGCCCCCTCCCCAGCCCCGGCTCCGCCCTCTCTCCCAGCTCCACCCCCACCCCACCCCCACCCCTGCATGCATACAGTCAAATATAATCTTTTACTGAGATAAAATGCAGGGATAAGATATTAAATTATTTTAATTTAATATTAAATATATTTAATTCCATCCTCCCCTCTCCCCTTATTTTAATTTAATATTAAATATATTTAATTCCATCCTCCCCTCTCCCCTTATTTTAATTTAATATTAAATATATTTAATTCCATCCTCCCCTCTCCCCTTATTTTAATTTAATATAAAATATATTTAATTCCACCCTCCCTTCTCCCCTTATTTTAATTTAATATTAAATATATTTAATTCCATCCTCCCCTCCCCCTTATTTTAATTTAATATTAAATATATTTAATACCACCTCCCCTCCCCCTTATTTTAATTTAATATTAAATATATTTAATTCCATCCTCCCCTCTCCCCTTATTTTTATTTAATATTAAATATATTTAATTCCATCCTCCCCTCCCCTTATTTTAATTTAATATTAAATATATTTAATTCCATCTTCCCCACTCCCCTTATTTTAATTTAATATTAAATATATTTAATTCCATCCTCCCCCACCCCCTTATTTTAATTTAATATTAAATATATTTAATTCCATCCTCCCCTCCCCCTTATTTTAATTTAATATTAAATATATTTAATTCCATCCTCCTCCACTTATTTTAATTTAATATTAAATATATTTAATTCCCCTCCCTCCCCTCATTTTAATTTAATATTAAATATATTTAATTCCATCCTCCCTCCCCCTTATTTTAATTTAATATTTAATATATTTAATTCCATCCTCCCCTCCCCCTTATTTTATTTTAATGTATTTAATTCCATCCTCCCCTCCCCCTTATTTTAAATATATTTTTAATTCCATTCTCCCCTCCCATTCTCCCTCCCCTAATGTATCCCATCTCCCCTTATTTCATCTTTAAATATATTTAATTTTATATTTAATACATGAGGGGAGATGGGGGGAGAGAATGAGGAGCCCCCTGAGGAGCCCCCTGCTTCAGCCTACCTTTTCCAAATGCGCAGGATCCAGGAGTACCCGGACGACAAGAGAGGCGACGACCGACTGAGTTGAAGAAGGTCCTAATCGCGTCTGTGGGCCTCAGCGATCCAGTAGTAGAGTAGCCGAAGAGTATCGCGAGAATATGCAATCCACACGGGATTTCGCTGTCAACGCCGGCATGATCTCGCATTGACAGCGAAATCCTGTGTGGATTGCGTATTCTCGCGATACTTGCTCCAAACCCGAAAGTAGGTATTTTTTTAAATTTTTATTATTTATTTTATTTTTCAATTTTTATTTTTTATTAAAAAGCTTAGGGGGCCGGAGGGAAGGGGCTGGGGACCGTATACGGCCCCCGGACCGCCAGTTGGACAGCCCTGCCCTATATCCATGTTCCCCTTCATGTACTAAGATGAAAAGATATAAAGCAGTTGGGTTTCTTATTGGTTATGTGGACACAGCTCCCACTCTGGAAGAGACCATTGAGGCCATACAACAGTTGAAAAATGGCAAGGCAGCCGGGATCGATGGAATCCCACCTGAAGCTTGGAAACAGGGAGGTCATGTACTGCATGCTAAATTCCACGAGCTCCTTGTGAGTTGCTGGGAAAAAGGTGAACTGCCATCAGATCTCCGAGATGCAGTTATCATCACCCTGTATAAGAAAAAGGGAACAAAATCCGATTGCTCAAACTATCGAGGTATAACACTGCTCTCCATTGCTGGAAAAATCCTTGCAAGGATACTCCTGAACAGATTAGTTCCGGCTATTGCAGAAGAACTTCTCCCTGAAAGCCAATGCGGCTTCAGAGCAAATAGGGAGCACCACAGATATGGTTTTTGCCCTTAGACAACTGCAAGAGAAATGTAGAGAGCAGAACAAAGGACTCTATGTAACATTTGTCGACCTCACCAAAGCCTTCGACACTGTGAGCAGGAAAGGTCTGTGGCAGATCCTGGAACGTCTAGGATGTCCCCCCAAGTTCCTCAAAATGATTGTCCTGTTACATGAGGGCCAGCACGGTCAAGTCAGATATGGCAATGCTCTCTCGGAGCCCTTTCTCATAACGAATGGAGGAAACAAGGTTGTGTTCTTGCACCAACCCTATTTACAATCTTCTTCAGCATGATGCTCCAAAGGGCTATGGCAGACCTACAAGAAGAAGACGGCATATATATACGCTATCGTACTGATGGTAGCTTGTTCAACTTAAGCCGTCTGAGGGCTCGCACTAAGACTCTAAACTATCTAGTCCGTGAGCTACTTTTTGCTGACGATGCTGCCCTTGTCGCCCATTCAGAAGCAGCCCTGCAGCGCCTCACATCCTGCTTTGCAACAGCTGCAGAGCTGTTTGGGCTGGAAGTCAGCCTGAAGAAAACAGAAGTCCTCTACCAGCCCGCACCACAGGAAGAACACCACCATCCTCACGTCAGCATAGGCACATCTGTGCTTAAGTCCGTTCAGCAGTTCACCTACCTGGGAAGCATCATCTCTTCAGACGCCAAGATTGACAAAGAGATAGATCACAGATTATCAAAGGCATATAGTGCATTCGAAGGCTTCACAAAAGAGTCTGGAGCAACAAGCACCTGAGACAAAGCACCAAAATCAGTGTGTACAGAGCTATCATACTGTCCATTCTCCTCTATGGGTCTGAAACATGGGTCACCTATCGCCAACACCTACGACTCCTCGGCGCTTTCATCAGCGCTGTCTTCGCACAATCCTAAATATACACTGGACCGACTATGTGACGAATGTTGCTGTCCTTGAGCAAGCAGGGATCACCAGCATTGAGGCCATGCTGTGAGAAACACAGCTGCGCTGGGCAGGACACGTCTCTAGGATGGAGGACCACCGCCTCCCAAAGATACTACTCTACGGTGAACTCGCCACGGGTCAGCGCAAGAGAGGGGCCCCCAAAAGAGATATAAGGACTCCCTGAAACAACATCTCAGGCTTGGCCAGATTGATCACCAACAATGGTCCACCCTGGCCTCACATCGGGAGGCATGGAGAAGCACTATCCACAATGCTGCGGCCTCTTTCGAGAAGACACGCCGAATGGGTCTCGAAGAGAAACGACAACGCAGAAAGAACCGCAACTTGGAAAAAACATCACCCAAGGAGACTTTCTGCTGCGCTTTCTGCAACCGAACTTGCCTATCTCAGATTGGCCTTTTTAGTCATCAACGCGCTTGTAAAAAGCGTGGGATGAGTCCTTCCTGAATCTTCGTTCGCGAAGTAATGCCGAGAGATGTGGAGAGTGATAAAATACACACACACACATATAGAGAGAGAGACAGACAGACAGACTGACAGACAGAGACAGAGACATTAATTAATACTTCCAAGCAAGCTATAAACCGAATAGATATAAATGTTTTAAGTGCACATGGTATAGTGGTTTGAATGTTGGACAGAATTTGAATCTATACTCAGGACCCTTCCACACAGCCCTATTTCCCAGAATATCAAGGCAGAAAATCCCACAATATCTGCTTTGTGCTGGGTTATCTGAGTCCACACTCCAATAATGTGGGATTTTCCGCCTTGATATTCTGGGATATAGGGCTGTGTGGAAGGGCCCTCAGTCATGGAAACATATTGGGTGATTTCAGACAAGTCATATACGTTCAGCCTAAATGAAGGTAATGGCAATCCCCCTCTGAACAAATCTTGCCCAAAAAATCCCATTATAGGATCAATGTAAACTGGAATGGCTTGGAGGCACAAAACAACATCAAATGCTTCATACTAACTTGCACATAAAATCTATAAGAAATAATGTATTAATAATTATGAATGACATACCTAAACACCTACACACACACACGACAAAACTCTTCATAGATTTGCAAATCAATCTGAAAATCATTCTTCAGGGATTTCAGAAAAGTTATTATTTTGTGCAACCTGCATGCAAACTTATCCTGAGGGGATTTTTTTTAAAGTGTGAGTTGTTCAGAGGCAGTTTGCATTTGCTTTTCTCTGAGGCTGAGAGAATCTTGTCTGGCCCGATGTGTTTCCATGGCTGAGCAGGGCTTCAAACCATGATCTTTCAAATTGCAGTCCAAGGCTCAAAATACTACACCACACTAGCTCTCTCAGAAAAGGCATTCCCGAGAATTTGTGACTAGAAACAAATAGTAACTTGGAAGCAGAAAGGAAGCTTACAGAATATTCTAAGGTTCTCCTACACATTTTAAGTTCTCTTTTCATTGCTAGATTGCCATTTTAAGGGTGCATCTACAGAGTCAAATTAATGTAGTTTGATGCCTCTTTAACTACTACGGCTCAATGCTAATGAATCATAGAAGATTTGGTTTCACAAGGTGTTTGACCATGGCAGTTAAAGTAGTGTCAAATGGCATCATTTCTACAGTGTATATACCCCAAATACAGCATTGATTGCAACTAAAGTATGCTAAAGTAACATTGTAAGAAATCATGATTTGTTTTTAAATGTTTGTGTAAATCTTGCATTTCAGTATTTTCATTAATCTACTATATTTCTGAACATCTAATTTCTTTTAATTCCTAGCATCTGCTGCAGAAAAGGATGGAACACCAGTGTTTAAATTCCCACGGTGGAGAGTTAAGGGCAAGACTCTCCCAGAAGTCATTGATGCCTATAAATCAGTTGGGGCTGAGTTGAATGTCCTTCCATTCTGTACACAGTTCATTCCCATGGATGTTATTGATAACCCACAGCACGGCTCTATTATTTACCATCCATCCATTCTTCCCCGCCACAGAGGAGCATCTGCCATTAATTGGTAAGTACGGTAGGTAATCCGCCATGCCACCTGCCCCTATTGGCATTGTGTTTCCATGATGGTGAGATTGCATGCTCATGTGAATCAGGAAGGATGCTGTGTTTATGGCAGCAGTGCTATTAGTTAGAGACTTTTGCTGAGGATCCAGGCTAAAAGGGTCAAACTGGGCAGCAACAGTGTGGGGGGTGACTTTGGTAGAGAATCAGTCAGGAAAACAGCAGTGACACTGTAGTTAACACTTGTTAGTACTATGCACAGGGAAACATGGTAGATCTCCTTTTGAGCTTTTGCTAAGAAAACTTATGATGAAACTTTCCAAAATGAACAAGAGATAGTGCCAGAAGAGAAGACTGGCAAAGAGCAGAGTACAGCTATGAGTTGTTCTGTGGCTAATGATGCTGCTAGACTCAATGGCGGATGTCTGGCTCGATAACAGTACATGTGAAAAAGAGTCCTTGTGGACAACAAGTTAAACATGAGCCAACAATGCAATGCAGGAGCTAAAAAAGCCAATGGGATTTTGGCCTGCATAAATAGGAGTATAGTGTCTATATCCATGGAAGACATGCTACCCCTCTATTCTGCCTTAGTCAGACCACACTGGGAATACTATGTCCAATTCTGGGCACCAAAGATGAAGGGAGATGTTGACAATCTGGAATGTGTCCAGAGGAGGGCGACTAAAATGATCAAGGGTTTGGAGAACAAGTCCTATGAGGAGTGACTTAAAGAGCTGGGCATGTTTAGCCTTCAGAAGAGAAGACTGAGAGAAGATATGATGGTCATGCATAAATATGTGAGGGGAAGTCACAGGGAGGAGGGAGCAAGCTGGTTTTCTGCTGCCCTGGAGACTAGGACATGGAACAATGGCTTCAAACTACAGGAAAGGAGATTCCACCTGATGAAAAACTTCCTGACTGTGAGAGCTGTTCAGCAGTGGAACTCTCCGCCCTGGAGTGTGGTGGAGGCTCCTTCTTTGGAGGCTTTTAAGCAGAGGCTGGATGGCCATCTGTCAGGGGTGCTTTGAATGCAATTTTCCTGCTTCTTGGCAGCGGGTTGGACTGGATGACCCATGAGGTCTCTTCCAACTCCATGATTCTAAGTAGAACTGGATAGAAATCTATGATTATGGTGATCTTAAGACAACCATATCCAACTCTGTGATTAAACCTGAAATAATGTTCATCTGTTTACATACTCAACATTTAGAGGAAAATCTGGTGTGATGCAAACACATTATACACACATGAAATGTGAGAAGCATGAATCAGGGAAGGCTAGACAAAATAAAACAAGAAATGAAAAGTATAAACATGATAATTGAGTAGTCTAAGTTGGATATTTTGAATCAGGTAATTGCAGTGCTTTGCTTAGAAAATGCAAACTTATGAAGAAATAGGGTGGTGTTAATGGTGGGAAGATTAGTCAAAGGATATCATGCAAGTAGTCAAAGGATATCATGCAAAGTCTGATCATAGCAGTAAGACTTAAGGGAAAACCTAGAACCCTTTCACACAGCCCTATATCCCAGAATATCAAGGCAGAAAATCCCACATTATCTGAGTGAGGACTCAGAAAACCTAGTTCAAAGCAGATATTGTGGGATTTTCTACCTTGATATTGTGGGATATAGGGCTGTGTGGAAGGACCTCTATCTAGATTACCATAATTCAGGTTTATAGCTCAAACTATAAAATAAGTGGAAAGATTTTATACTGGCATCCGGGTGGAAATTGTACACTAAAACAGGACTTGTTAGGCAGCTAGAATGCAAAAGTAGAAAACATCATGACATTTCAGCATTTCCTGGCCACTATTTTAGATGGTATAAGTTTATTTTGGGCTTTAGTGGGCTTTAGGGTTATGGGAAACAGACCACCACATTGGCTGCTGGTTTTGGTGGCTTATCACCAGTTTGGGGACTAAAATGGACCCATGGGTTCAGGGCCGTAGCCAGGATTTTGTTTCGGAGGGGCTGAGTTTGGTTCCTGAGACTGGGTGGAAGAGGGTCTATCTACCCTAGCAAACCTTTTGTATTGTTATCCCAATAACCCCATTAATGTGGGATATAATGAGCATGGTGATCAGATCATGATATGAATAAACATAACAGTTTAAATAATGTACCAGTAAGGCCTTTTCGCCACCCTGAGAATTTCATTCTGGCTACATGCCTGCATGGGTTGTAATTTGCCCATCACTGTTATAGTTTTCTAGCCCTGCTGCATTCTAGTCTATTCTGAAGTTTGCAGTGCTACCATTTACTTGCTTTATAGTTCAAAATAATGAAAAGTGCTCATGTTACATATTAAGAAAGATGTTGACACTTCGTATATCTTTTACTTATTTTCAGGACTTTAATTCATGGAGATAAAAAGGCTGGTTTTACTATTTTCTGGGCAGATGATGGTCTGGACACAGGACCCATTCTTCTACAGAGGGAATGTGATGTTGGTCCAAATGATACTGTTGATGATCTGTACAATCGGTTCCTTTTCCCAGTGGGAATAAAGGCTATGGTAAGACTGCTTGGAGTGATGGTTTGAGCATTGGACCATTCAAATTCCTGGTCAGCCATAAAACCCACTGGTTGACTTTGGGCACATCTCACTACCTAAATCCAATTAAAGGCAAATGCAAATCCCCTCTGAACACCATAAATCAGAAATGACTCAGAGACACACAACAAGGCTACTTGGACAGTTTTTCCCAACTTGGTGTCTTCTAGCTGTATTGGACTGATAGTTGTGTGCTGACAGCAAACTTCTGGAGATTGTAGTTCAATATAACTGTTGGGAAATGATCATCTGAAACACAGATGGTGTGAAAATTATACCTCAAAATACCACTGAAGAATTTCAGTCTAGAAAGAAATACTGCAGCAAGATGTAGGCACATTTGATTGTAGTTATGCATGATATTTATATAGGGCTTTTTTTAGTCATCACAGCTTCACATGTATGATTTCAAGAATTTCCCAACAGTCCTCCAAAGCATGATAATCTGGAACTGAGACTATTCAAGAAGCACTGGAATATTCAGGAGTAAATAGAATCTGCACTGAATTTGAGATCACATTCTTCCTATGTGATGACATGTCCTGAAATTAATACATGATCATAGATACTACTGCGGAATAGAGCTTGGAAATATTACTTCTTGGAAAAGAACTCTAAGAATCCCCCAGTCAGCATGGGAGTTTCCCAAGCTCCCCTTGATCATCATACTGAGCCCAGAATTACTGAATCATGTATGCCTATTGGAACATGGATTTGGAATATTAATTAGAAGCCAGAATATTTAGATTTGTATAACAAAACTGATTGGTTATTTATTTTTTCTCCTTAGGTAGAAGCTGTACAGCTCATTGCTGATGGCAAAGCTCCTCGTATCCCCCAGTCTGAAGAAGGAGCAACTTATGAAGGCATCCAGAAAAAAGAAAATGCAGAGGTCTTGTATTCAACAGTGTGTGTGTGTTGTGTGTTTGTGTGCTCCTTATCTGGATTTTATTCCAACAGCAGGGTATTGAATGTTGAGTTTACTATGAATTTACTCATTTCAGAAGTGTGTCATAACATCAGAACTTGGCAAAGCTACTTTTTAGACTAAAGTCTTCAAAATCCAGGTCTTCCTAAGATGCCTCACCTTTTAACCCACACAGAAGTTGAATGGATTCCAAGGAAGTGAAATATGACTCCACAGAAGCCATTTATAAGACTGTGTAACAAAATTTGAAACATTTTCTGTTTCTGGTTTGAAAGTGTTATTTTCTGTTTAATTTTGCAGTACTTGGAAAGTAGTTGTTATATTCCAGAAACTTTATTTTTGTGACTACCACAAACTATGTTGAATTGGTTGAGACTCTATGCGATATTCATTGAAAAACTATAGCAAAATGTGCTGCAGGATGTCCCATAAAAACGAAGTTCTTGCAGTTTAATAAACTTTTTCCAGATTGCTATGATAGAATCAATTAGGAAATGATATTTATAACCCAGGAACAAAAGTTATCTTACACAGTGTAATTACAAACATGACTCATATGGCATTTACAGTATGGGATCAATTTATATGGAACAGATGCTCATTCCTTAGACTTAGCACACGGAAAGATAGATGTATTAGCCATTCTCTATTAAATATTTGGGGGATGAGGTTAGAAAGACCCTTTCTGAAAATTAATACTATAAAGATCATGGTTCAATTGCTGGAAAGACTATAATTCTGTATATTCATGTTGTTAAAAGCCAACACCATCTGTTGAAGCCGTGTGGGTCCCTTACGACAAGGATTGGAAAAGTGCAGCCTTTGGGCCATATTGTGTCCTTCATTTTTGAAGATACTCACACAGCCCTTAGAGTCACCCCTCAAATATGCAGGAAGTCCCCGAGTTACAAACATCCAACTTACAAATGACTCACAGTTAAGAACGTGGATGAGACACAAGGAAGGGGGGGGAGAGAAATCTACCCCTCAGAAGGGAAATTCCCTCCTGAAAAAGTTATCCTGAAGAAAATGTATCTTTTTTAGCTTTGGATAGCATAGAGAAGGGTTAACATCTCTGTGGTGGTGTTTTGTTTATTTGTTTGTTTTGCTGTCTGTGCCCCAGTTCACTTTCTGTTCCTGTGATAATTGGGTTTTTAAAATTTTGGCTTGTTGTAGAAACAAGGATTGGTAATAAAGCTTCAGTGAGAGACACTTTTCCCCCATTCTTAACTGTGAGTCATTTGTAAATTGGATATTTGTAACTCTGGGACTGCCTGCATATTTAAGGTGGAGACTCTACGACTGTAGAGTCTAGGAAGTTGCATCCTAGAAAATGAAGGATGCAGCTTCTTAGGTTCCCAAATCTTGCTTAAACAATGCAGTGATCACATTCTTCATCAGTAGTTATGCAAGTGAAATCTAGTTCTTTATGTGTATCTTGTGAGGTTGCATCTCATGGTATTTCAACACTCCCTTAGAAGTTGAACTGTTTCACTTATAAATGAAACAATTATTTCTTACTAGCTTGGGGACCCGGCGGTGCCTGGGTTATTTGAGGAAGGCATTGTGTGCCAAGGTTGGTTCCTATTAGATGTTTATGTGGCTTGCAGAGGTCTCAGGAACTTAGTGAAGATACTGCAAGTCCCATTGGCCATGATCTATCCCCCTCTAAACAGCACCAGGATGTAGAGTGGGTCATGGGGGCTGTGTGTGTCACATTTGGTCTTGATCATTCTTTGGATGAGGGTTGCAGCGGTCTCGGAAGGTGAGTGAAGGTATTTCAAGTTCCACCATCTGTGGTCCGTCCTCCTTGAAACAGCACCAGGGTGTAGAGTGGGTCAAGGGGGCTCTGTGTGCTAATATTGGTCTGTATTGGTCATTGGGTGAGGGTCGCGTTGTGAAGTGGGCCATTGGGCCCCTGTGTGCTAAGTTTGGACCTGATCCATCACTGCTGTGGGCCACAGTGTCTGACTGCCTGAGGCCTATCCTTTTTCCTCTGAGTCACCTTAGAATGTTGGAATGTGGATGGCCAATCGGAGTCCTTTATGCAAATACCATTTCAGTGGCAACCAATCCCCTCTGTCTGGGGCGGTAGAATGTTGGAATTCTGAGAATGGCCAATCAGACTCCTTTATGCAAATAATCCCATAGTGGCAACCTATCGAAACGCTGGCACATATTCCTCCCTCCGCACCTCCGCACTGCCGCAAACACTGACTTTTATTATATACATACAGTAGATTATTATGTTTGTTGTGGTTGTTATTTGGAGGGTAATAGGCTGCCTGGTTACTTCATTTTGTTAAGCATAAAAATACGAAAAGGGTCACAAATTTCTCTCTAAACTCTGAAGCAACTTGGAGGTTGGGACCCCTGGAGGGGTCGTGAGGGGGTGTCATAGGGGTCACCAAAGACCATCAAAAACACAGTATTATCTGTTGGTCATGAGGATTCTGTGTGGGAAGTCTGGCCCAATTCTATCATTGGTGGGATCCAGAATGTTCTTTGATTGTAGGTGAACTATACATCCCAGCAACTACAACTCCCAAATAGTCAGGTTTATTTTCCCCAAACTCCACTAGTGTTCACATTTGGGCATATTGCGTATCTGTGCTAAGTTTGGTCCAGATCCATTATTATTTGATTCCAGAGTGCTCTCAGGATGTAGGTGAACTACAGTACAACTCCAAAACGCAAAGTCAGTGCCCACCAAACCCTTCCAGTATTTTCTGTTGGTCATGGGAGTTTTGTGTGCCAAGTTTGGTTCAATTCCATCATTGGTAGAGTTCAGAATGCTCTTTGATTGTAGGTCAACTATCTATCCCAGCAACTACTACTCCCAAATGACAAAATCAACCCCTGCAATCCCACCAGTATTCAAATTTGGGCATATCGGGTATTTGTGCATTTTAGATATTTACATTACAATTCATAACAGTAGCAAAATTGCTGTTATAAAATAGCAACGAAAATAATTTTACGGTTGGGAGCCTCCACAACATGAGGAACTGTATTAAGGGGTCGTGGCATTAGAAAGATTGAGAACCACTGCTCTAAAGCAATGTTTGTTCCCTCCCCTAGTAACAATGCTCCTAGTTATTGTTACTAATACAAAGTAACAAAGTAATCTATTATCTGTAATGCTTTACTGTTGGCTTAATAATATTCAAAGTTGTGGCCTTTTATTGTTGCAATATATTACTGTTTGTGGCTTATTTTGGACAAAGCGGTCTCACTTTGTGCACAGTCTCACTGCCTTATGTTATGTTTATTAACAGCCAGTTGATATGCTCTCTGCTTCACATCCATATGAATATTATTCTCAGCTCCCCTGCCATTGCCTGATTAACAGATAACTGAAAGGGTTTGACAGAATGAAATAACATACATATGCAGGAATAGTTCAACTTCTGTTTCAATTATTCCTAGATTCCCTGGGACCAAACAGCATCTGCTCTGCACAACTGGATCCGAGGGCATGATAAAGTACCTGGGGCTTGGGCAACAATTGATGGTCAGGTAAGCATTGTAAATTCCAGGCATCTTCTTTCTCCTCCTTGGTATAAATATTAATATATATAAATATTTTATCACACATAAAATTCAGAACATTATAGGTGAACGGACAAGGAATACATACAGTGGCAGGTAGTGTTTGCAATGCCTGTACACTTAAGAGCTATCCAATGCACTGTGCCTAACTGTGACACTTTAGATTGCTCCTTTAAATTTCAGACTAAAACCCACTGCTCTGCTGGTACGGGATTCAGAAGCTGCCATTGTTCTAGAGAGCAAAAATGACAATACTTTGGATTTCTCTCTTGACTCAAACATTGCCTGAAGGACATTGAAGTCAGTGTTCATTTGAGTGAATGTGTTCATTTGCAATTTTTTCCCCCTATGGTATAATTTTACAATTTTAAATGGGGTTTCTCCTTTAAAGTGCCACTGAAAAGAAAGTATTTATGTTTGCCTACCCCTATCAGTAGGAGCCACTGGTGGCACAATGGGTTAAACCCTTGTGCCGGTAGGACTGCTGACCGAAAGATCAGCAGTTTGAATCCAGGGAGTGGGGTGAGCTCCCATCTGTCAGCTCCAGCTTCTCATGCGGGGACATGAGAGAAGCCTCCCACAAGATGGTAAAACATCTGGGTGTCCCCTGGGCAACGTCCCTGCAGATAGGCAATTCTCTCACACCAGAAGTGACTTGCAGTTTCTCAAGTTGCTCCTGACATGGAAGAAAAAAAACAGAACCGTATCAGTTGCATACTCCCCAGAATTTCACATATAAAATCAGAACACATTTGGCAAAGCAATATCAGAATGTGATGAAGATAGCAAAGGTGTTTTTTTTTTTTAAATGAGGGGGAGCTTACAAGACAAAAATGCTGCAGGAGTTTACTGTTTGCTGCATCTATTGGGAAGGCCAAGTTTTCCCCTGACCTTTCATTCCTGCCTAATTACTGTGTTAACTAAGGGGGAAACTGGGAGGAAGGGAGAGATATTGGGACATTTTAGTAGTAGCTAAAAAAATGGGATGATGGGAAATTAATCAAGATTGTTCTCGTTATATCAGAAAAGTTGGAGGATATGTAGGAAGCTATTTTGTTGAGCCAAATTAATTTACTTGCACAGTAGTATTAACACAGACTGGCAAAAGTTGTTCCATCTTCACCTGTGTACATTAGGGATAGAATCTGCAGCCCCTTCCCTGCTAACAAAACCTAATTCTGTTTCCCTATTTTTTTTATTACAGATGGTTACTTTCTACGGATCCTCATTACTGGAGGGCACAGTGCCTCCCGGTGAAGAACTGGCAATAAAAGGTGCAGCAAAACCAGGACTTGTAACTAAGAACGGCCTAGTTCTGTTTGGCAATGATGAGAAAATGGTAAGTTTTTGAAAAAAACAACAGTGATTGACAACACAGATAGATACCAGGCAGAAAATATATATTGGTGAGTGAATTTATAGAAAAACAGTACTAACTCATAAGAAGGAGGAGGAGGAGGAGGAGGGGAGGAGGAGGAGGAGGGGAAGTTGTTTTCAGAACAAGATTTAGAACCAGATACTAAAAGAGAGATGAGCAATTGTGGAAATATAGGGAGCTACATTGGTCACCTTAGAAATCTTGGAGGGATGCATGCCACATCACTCCCACCAAACCTTATGGGATATTTTCACCATGTTTTGTGTGGAGGGCAGGCAGGCTGTGCCTCTCACATTCCCAAAAGGATATTTGCAAGTCAAAAACATTTTAAGTTGATAGACAGACAGACAGACAGACAGAGAGACAGACAGACAGACAGACACACCTGGGGGTCCAGAGAGTCTTCAGATATGGCGTAAATGCCATTTACATCCTTTACCGATCACTCAAAAATGGGGCCAGCACTTTGCCGACCCCTGTATTAATACAGACATACTTCTGTTTACAAAGTCTTTCTGTTTCACAATAGACAGCATTGGTATTGGGAAGGTATTTTAGGTGTTAAAGGACAGGAAAAACCCAGGTGTTCTATTGCTGGGTTGCAGCAGCATGTCTGTAGTCAACAATGCAATACATCTAGAGCCGAGAGAAGTTGCAAATATGCTCTGTCTGATCCTGTACGTGCATTTGCATACCTCCAATAGAAGAAGTAAACTGTAGCTGACTGCAGAAGCCTTTACTGACTATGTGTGAAGAGCAGATGAGAGAGAAAGGGGAAACCAGACAAACCTGCCTCACTACCTACCCCACCACTTTCCAAATAGAAATCTAAGAAAAGTGGAGGCTGGTGAAATGAAAAGTCACAACTGGATGCATTTTGGATGTTTAGAAGGCCCAAAAATGTTTGTTTCCTAATGCAAAGCTTATCTGACTTGTATCAAATGTGTATAGTTTTGGCTTAAAGGTTTGCTGAAACATGTTGAACTGCCGCCTTCTCCTCCTTCTCTTTTATGGTGCGGAAACCTATAACTATTTTTCCATGTTATTTGTGTCTCTGGTATCAGATTTTTTGTTACAAGACACAATTTCCCAGGAATAGATCAACTTATTAAAGGAGGTATACTTTTTCTACCCTACTAACTGGATTTCTATTTTCCCCCTCTTCTAGTTGCTAGTAAGAAATCTACAGTTTGAAGATGGAAGAATGATCCCAGCATCTAAATATTTTTCTACTGATGATATGTCTACCATAGAACTTACTGAAGAGGAGAAGAAGATGGCAGAAGATATAAAAGTAAATTATTGCTTGATTTGAAAGAAGAAGCACATAAAGAATGTTTATCTAAACCTGGTTGTAAGTCAGTGGGAAGGGATATGCTTTGTCTTTTAAACTTTGGACAACCCTCATAAACATGTTGAATGCTTTCTAAATACATGAATAATAAAGGAAAACAAGGGAATGTGAGGAAATTGCAAAACGATCTGTAGGAATGCTAGTATACTTAAATACATATGTTCTTTGGAGAGAACCCTGCATGTATGTAGCATCCTAAAACACACTTCTAACCTTAAATAGACTCTTGGTGTCACTAAGATGTGGCAAATTCTCGGTTGCTGTGAGTTTTCCGGGCTGTATGGCCATGTTACAGAAGCATTCTCTTTTGATGTTTCGCTCACATCTATGGCAGGCATCCTCAGAGGCTGTGAGATTAGACCTCACAACCTCAGAGGATGCCTGTCATAGATGTGGGTGAAATGTCAGGAGAGAATGCTTCTGGAACATGGCCATACAGCCCAAAAAAAACTCACAGCAACCCAGTGATTCTGGCCATGAAAGCCTTCAACAACACATTAGTAAATTCCGTTGATCCAAGAAGGCTCATCATAATATTCAATTATTTATTTATTTTAGATATTGTTAAATAAAAGAAACCATTACTTTATTGAAAAAGCAATACAGTTGCTTTAGATATTATATGCAGAATGCTCTCAGCAGGAGCAGAAAGAGTAGATCTGTAAGCAGCTGGAGAGTGGTAGCCCTTTAAGTGAACATCATACCTTCCAACTGTCCCAGTTTGGCAGGAAGAGTCCTGTTTAACCCTCTGCTATGCTACTTTTCAGCTACTTTAAAAACGTTATCCTTTTTTTGCCACTTTGTCCTCAGCTTGATTCTACTGTTGCAGGGTGAGTTCAAAGTGCAAAAGTAGTTTCACTCAGCAGGGGGAGAATTTTGTCCTTTCCTATAGTCTCAGGCAAAAGCAAACTGCTGCCATATCTCCTAATTTGTATTTTTCTTTATTTATAACTTGTGCTGCCTTCACCACACTCAGATGCTGCTTGACCATACGTGCCCTGTTTTTCATCTGTGAAATGCTGGAGGGTTTGAGAGTCAGTGTGGTACAGCAATCTGAACATTGAACTATGATAATGACTATGGAGACCAGGGTTCAATTCCTTGGACATGGAAACCCACAGGGTGACCTTGGGCAAAACACATTCTTAGCTCCAGAAATCTTCATGATAGATTTTTATAAGTTAGGAACAACTTGAAGGAACACCAGATAAGGAGGCATAGAGGTCAGGGCACACACTGCCAGCCTGAAAGCAAGGGAAAGTTCCCTCTGAACAACCTATGCCAAGGGCTCCCTGCCAAGGAACACCTTAGGATAGGTCTGTACAACCTGTGGCTCTCCAGTTGTCTCAGATTCCAATTCCCAGAAGCCCTAGCCAGCTTGTCCGATGGTTAGGTATTCTGGGAACTGAAGTCCAAAACACCTGCAGAGCCGCAGGTTATGGGGACCTACCTTAAGAACTCCGTAAGTCAGAAATGACTTTAAAGCACAGAGTAACAAAAATAACAACAATGGCTTTAGTTTCTGAGGAGTTGCTGGATGCTTTACAGCCCACATCGGTGTAGACAGTGGGGTCTGAATCAAAGATGTAAAATCTTTGGATGTGTAATCTGGAGATAAAAAGCCTTATCGAATTGTGTACTTGTCTGAAATATTTTCCATTCTCTTGCAGTCCATTTGGAAGGGAATTTTGAGTAATGTGGCTGTCCTGGAGGATACCACTGACTTCTTTAAATCTGGCGCCTCCTCTATGGATGTTGTTCGGTAAGTCAATACCTTATTAAGCTTGCACAGTGGGACCATGTTGTAGCAGGAAACATAAAAACAGAGTCTTGTTCATCCACACACTACATGACTGGCAGGAATATGGGACAGGACCTTCCCAGTGGTTGTTCACCCATTTTAGATTTCTCTGCTGATATAATCTAGGGCTGCATCTACATTGTAGAATTAATGCAGTTTGACACCATGTTAACTGCCATGGGTCAATGCTATAGAACTAAGGGGGTTGTAGTTTGGTGAGGCGCCATCACTCTTTGGCAGAGAAGACCAAATACCTTGTAAAACTACAACTTCCATAACTCCATAACATCAAACTACGACAAAGTGTTGCCAAACTACATTTATTCTGTAGTATAGATGCAGGACAACTCCCTCCCTCCTCATTGTTTTGCTCTTTGATAAAGACTTCCCTTTCCTCAAAAGACGTAGGTTAAAACTACGCCTGATTTAGTAAGTGCAAAAAAACCCCCACAATCACAGGAGCTGGGGAAACTATTTTATTGATTTTATGTAATATTTTTATCTTGTCCTCTATCTTAAGGTTTTAGTGTATTATATGGTTGCCAGAATTTTGACCAATTTTTTAATCATTTTGTATTTGTTTTACTTTCAAGGATGATTGAAGAGATCAAGCAAAAATGTGCTGGTCTCGAACTACAGAACGAAGATGTCTATATGGCGCCAAAGCTTGGAGATTTTATCCAACTGGCTGTCAGGAGACACAGGGGAGAAGACAAAGAGGAGGAATTAGTAATCGATTATGTAAGCTACCCCCCCAAGATGTCTTTTATTGTAGACTAACCAAATGTCATCATCATGGACAATATGTGTTTTTATAAGAATCTCTATGGTCCCTTCCACACAGCTGAATAAAATCCCACATTTTCTGCTTTGAACTGAAATATATGGCAGTGTAGACTCAGGTAACCCAGTTGAAGGCAGATATTGTGGGATTTTCTGCCTTGATATTCTGAGTTATATGGCTGTGTTACGGCCCAAGGTCCCCCAAACACAACTCAATGGTCAAATTCTGGTGAAAGTTGATCAAACAGTTGCCCTGGAGGCTCTAGAAATTCTAAACAAAAATATATTTATAATGTGTACACAAATAATCAAATTCATAAAAGTTAAACATGAAAGTGTTGATGGTTAATTGGATTATGTGTAAGATAAATCACTAAAATAATGTTAGTGGTTTGACTGTTGGAGTGGGATTCAGCAATGGAAACCTATAGAGTGAATGTAGTTGGCTCTCTCAACATTAGGGGAATACAGTAGCATCTCTGAGATCATAAAATCATAGAGTTGGAAGAGACCACATGGGTCATCTAGTCCATGCAGGAAAAGTACAATCAAAGTACCCCTGACAGATGGCTATCCAGCCTCTGTTTAAAAACTTCCAAAGAAGAAGCTTCCACCAAACTCTGAGGCAGAGTTTTCTACTACTGAACAACTCTTTCAGTCAGGAAGTTCTTCCTAATGTTCAGGTGAAATCTCCTTTTCTACCATTTGAACCAATTGTTCTGAGTCCTAGTTTCCAGGGCAGCAGAAAACATGCTCTCCCCCACCTCTTTATGGCATCCTTTCACATATTGATATATGTCTCCTCTCAATCTTCGCACAGTAACTACAGCACTTTATTTGGAATGGACTGTTTTAACGACGGACATGATTGATTATTCCGCCATTGATTGATTATTTGAATGTGCATTGTATAGATAGAATTTTAAATGAACTGGATAGCTAATGTTTTAATGTTGATGTTTTAATCTTGTTGTATTAGTGTTTTATATTGTGTATTGTTGCCGGCCTCTAATTGTGCCTTGTAAGCCGCCCCGAGTCAACCGGGGGGTTGAGAAGGGCGGGTTAGGAATACAGTAAATAAATAAATCTTCTCTTCTGCAGGCTAAACATACACAGTTCTTTAAGATGCTCCCCGTAAGGCATGGTCTCCAGACCTTTGAAAATGTTTTGTTGAGCTCCTCTGGACACCTTCCAGCTAAGGTGCAGCTGTGATAGATTGGATCAGTATGTAAAGATCCCTTTGCAAACATCCTCATACAAAAATCTTGCTAAGATAATCCCATGGTAGAATCACCATAAATCAGAGTTGACTTGAATGCATGTAACGCCAATAGGTAGGAGATTGGAAATTTTGGATTCAATAAATAAATTTTATCTGTAAGAGAAGTCTTTGAAACTAATGTCCCTCCCCCATCTTGTGAAAATAATCCCAGGCATTTTTTAGCCTTTGAAATACACATTTAGATACTCTTGCTGAAAGGTCATCCAAAACTGAATGCTAAGTGTTAAGTTGATTTTATGTCAGGAACTCAAAAACACTGCATATATGTACTTGGGCTAAAAGTGCATTGTGTACATTCAGAATGTTGTGTATGTTCAGAATGTAAATTAGCAGTCCTTCGTGTGTTCTTCGGGAAGGCATTGTTTATGTGGCACAAGCATTTAGGCTAGACAAACCCATTTGATTTGGTTTGCTATTAGGTTTCAAAGGAAGTTAACCACATGACAGTGAAGATGCCATATCAATGTTTTATCAATGGGCAATTTGTGGATGCTGAAGATGGAAAGACAGCAGGCTCTATAAATCCAACAGATGGATCAGTGAGTAAATTTCCTGTGGTATATTGTTTTTTGGTCTTTATATCTGGATTTCACTCAAGTTTGCAATTGCAGTCATTTTTAAATGGATTCGGCTGGGGCTGGAAAATGTAGCAATATAGAGCATCAGGTCTTCTATTTATGTAAGTTTTTTTATCTGAATGGATTTTAACAGCAGGTTTCATGGACACTGGGGACTTTGAGCCCATAAATAGATACTCTCCATCTGCTTTTCTTATCTTGATGTCTTCCAGGATGTGTTAGAGCATAGTATCTAAACCTGAGGGACAGGACCCCTGGGGGGGTTGTGAGGTATCACCAAAGATCATCAGAAAACACAGTATTTTCTGTTGGTCATGGGGGTTCTGTGTGAGAAGTTTGGTCTAATTCTATCATTGGTGGGGTTCAGAATTCTCTTTGATGGTAGGTGAACTACAAATCACAGCAACTACAACTCTCAAATGTCAAGATCTATTTTCCCCTAATTCCACCAGTGTTCACATTTGGGCATATTGAGTATTCATGCCAAGTTTGGTCCAGATCCATCATTGTTTGAGTCCAAAGTTCTCTCTGAATGTAGGAGAACTACAACTCCAAAACTCAAGGTCAATGTCCACCAACCCTTTCAGTATTATCTTTTGGTAATGGGAGTTCTGTGTGTCAAGTTTGGTTCAATTCCATTATTGGTGGAGTTTGATTGTAGGGTAACTATAAATCCCAGCAACTACAACTCCCAAATAACAAAATCAATCCTCCTGCAACCCCACCAGTATTCAAATTTGGGCATATTGGGGATTTGTACCAAATTTGGTGCAGTGAATGAAAATACATCCTGAATATCAGATGCTTTACAGTACGATTCATAAGAGTAGTAAAATTACTGTTATGAAGTAGCAACAAAAATCATTTTATGGTTGGAGGCCACCCCAACATGAGAAATTGTATTAAGGGGTCGTGACATTAGGAAGGTTGAGAACAACTGTGTTAGACTATAAGTCCTACCAACCTCAACCAGTGTTTGTGTGTACTCTGTAGCTTCAAGTAACTCATTGACTCATGGCAATCATATGAATTTCATAGGTTTTTCTTAGACAAGTAATAGAAGGTTGTCAATCTCCTTCTGAACTATAGCATACAACACCTGGTATTCATTGGTGGTCTCCCATGCAAGCATTATTTAATGCTAATTGTATTTTAATGTATTTTAATGCTAACTGTATTTTAATATATCTTAATTTTGACTGTTTTTGGTTTTCTATTATATGTATACTGTCTTTTTGTTGTTAGGCCGCTCTGAGTCCCCCCTCGGGGGTTGAGAAGAAGCGGGGTAGAAATGGTGGAAATAAATAAATAAATAATACCCAGGGTTGACTGTACCTAACTTCCAAAATCAGATGGGATCCAGTGGTTTTAAGAAATTTAGGCACGAGTGCTTCAATATAAACTACTAGCTTGGGGACCCGGCGGTGCCCGGGTCATTTGAGAAGTGCAGCAGGATGTAGAGTGGGTCATGGGGGCTCTGTGTGCCAAGTTTGGTCTTGATCCATCATTATTGGGAGTTGCAGTGGTATCATGAAATTACTGAAGGTAGTGGAAGTCCCATCATCTGTGGTCCACCCTCCCCCAAAGTGTAGTAGGATGTAGATTGGGTCATGGGGGCTCTGTGTGCTAAGTTTGGTCTGTATTGGTGAATGGATGAGGGTTGCATTGTTTTTAGGAATTGAGTGAAGGTACTTCAAGTCGCATCATCTGTGGTCTGTCTCACACAAAACAGCACCAGGATGTAGAGTGGGCTCTGTGTGCCAGGTTTGGTGTTGATCAGTCATTGGATTAGGTTTGTAGCAGGCTTGGAAAGTGAGGGAAGGTACTGCAAGTCCCATCATCCATGTTCTGCCCCCCTCCAAAGCTCAGTAGGATGTAGAGTGGGTCACTGGGGCTCTGTGTGCCAAGTGTGGTCTTTCTTGGTGTTTGTTGGGGGCTGCAGTTGTCTGTGGGAGCAGAGGGGTGTGAAAGTACTACAAATCCCACCATCCATTGTCAGTCCTCCCCCGAACCTCACCAGGACGTGAAGGCAGTCATGGGGGTTATGTGTGGCAAGTGTGGTCTCGATCAGTAATTGGATGAGGATCGCAGCGGACTTGGAAAGTGAGTAGAGGTACTTCAAGTCCCATCATCCATGGTCCACCCTCCTCCGATCTGCACCAGGATGTGGAGTGGGCCATGAGGGCTCTGTGTGGCAGGTTTCATGTTGATCAGTCATAGGATTAGGTTTGTAGCAGTCTTGGAAAGTGAGGGAAGGTACTGTAAGTCCCATCATCCATGTTCTGGCCCCCTCCAAATTTCAGTAGTATGTAGAGTGGGTCACTGGGGCTCTGTGTGCCAAGTGTGGTCTTTATCAGTGTTTGTTGGGGGCCACAGTGGTCTGTGGGAGCAGAGGGGTGTGAAAGTACTACAAATCCCATCATCCATTGTCTGTCCTCCCCCAAACCTCACCAGGACGTGAAGGCAGTCATAGGGTTATGTATGCCAAGTTTGGTCTCAGTCAGTGATTGGATGAGGGTTGCAGTGGACTTGGGAAGTGAGTAGAGGTACTTCAAGTCCCATCATCCATGGTCCACCCTCCTCCAAACTGCACCAGGACGTAGAGTGGGTCATGGGGGCTGTGTGTGCTAAGTGTGGTCTGTATTGGTCCTTTTTGGTGGCCTCAGTGGTCTGTGGGAACCAAAGTGTTTGAAAGTACTACAAATCCCATAATCCATGGGTCATGTCCCCCGAACCGCACCAGGACGTCAAGGGGTTAGGGGGGTTATGTGTACCAAGTTTGGTGCAGGTCCATCACCCGCGCTGGTCGCTGTGGCCTGTGAAAGTGGCTGCCACATATCCGCCCTTCCGCCCTCCCGCCCTCCGCACACATACATACATACAAACATTCCGCTTTATAAAGGTATACAGATACAGATATAAAGAGGACAAGTTTCTGGCAATTTACCCTTGGGAGTGAGAAGGACGGGGTATAAATATAGGAACACAGTCTTGATGCCAGTTAATGAATGTATGTTTCTATTTTTTTCCTATACTTCCCTCCATAGTTTATCTATCTTTTTGTCTTCTCCTTTCTCCTTCATCATTTTTACTCTCTATCATCTGCTCTTCCCTTCTCTCATTGCTTTCCCCATAAAAATAAAACTAAAGATGGGTAAGGAGAGAAGCTAGTAGTTGAACTTCTTATCAAAGAATGACAAAATAGTCATTTACAGATTGAAATCAAATCTAACCTGTTTTTAAAGCTGATGGCATTTCCCTATTGTTATGACAGGTGATTGCAAAAGTGTCACTTGCTACACCAGGTGATGTTGACAAAGCAGTTGCTGCAGCAAAAGATGCTTTTGAGCTTGGTGAATGGGGACGGATGAATGCCAGAGAAAGGGGGAGATTAATGTACAGGTATGATATTATTATATTTTATAATATATTATAAATATAAAATATAATTTATTTTATTAGAAATGTGTATAATAAGATGAAGTGAAAGACCAAATTCTCAAAACCTTTTCTGGGGCAAAGGTTGTCAAATAAATTAAAAAATAGAATCAGCCCTATAAATGTGATCTAAGTATATCTAAGCATATTGATTTTCTAATTCTTTGACTTTATTTATATTAGTTTCTTTATCCCAATTGTTTGAGGGGATTGAAAGAGGCCATGGTAAGACCGCTGCTGAAGAAGCCGAACTTAGACCCTTCGGCTCCCTCCAATTACCGGCCAGTTTCCAACTTGCCTTTTTTAGGCAAGGTAATTGAGAGGGCAGCAGTGGATCAGCTGCAGCGGTTCTTAGAAGACACAGCTGGATTCGATCCCTTCCAGTCCGGCTTCCGGAGTGGGCATGGGACGGAGACCGTGCTTGTCGCCATTACAGACCAACCGCGCCCAGCTGGACCAGGGTGGATCAGCCCTGCTCGTCTTGTTAGATCTGACAGCAGCGTTCGATACCGTAGACCACGCATTGTTGACCCACCGTTTAGCCGGCTCCGGGGTTGGGGGGACCGCTCTTAAATAGGTGGCCTCCTTCCTCCGGGACCGGGGACAATGTGTGGAGGGGGGTGGGGGGGTCTCCAGGAGACTTCCACTTGATTGCGGGGTCCCCCAGGGGGGCATCCTCTCCCCCTTGTTATTCAACGTCTACATGCGCCCCCTGGCCCAGCTGACCCGCGACTTTGGTCTGGAGTGTTATCAGTACGCTGATGACACCCAGCTTCTGCTGAGAATGGACGGCAGGCCGGACACCGTACCCGATTGTTTCCATCAATGCCTGGAGGCCGTGACTGGATGGCTGCGTGCCAGCCGGCTGAAGGTGAATCCGTCGAAGACGGAGATCTTGTGGCCCGGTCGGCCTGGACTTGATGAGTGCTGGTTGCCTACCCTGGATGGCAAGCGTCTTAGCCCGTCACCTGTTGTTAAGAGCTTGGGTGTCCAATTGGACCTCCTGCTGACCATGGAGACTCAGGTCTCCGCGGTCAGCAGGGCGTCATTTTTCCACCTACGACAGGCTAGGCGACTGGCACCCTACCTTTCCAGGGGCGACCTGGCCACGGTGATCTAGGTGACGGTCATCTCGAGATTGGACTACTGTAACGCCCTCTACGTTGGCCTTCCCTTGTCGACAATCCGGAAACTCAAGCTGGTGCAAAATGCCGCTGCTCGCTTGCTGGCGGGAGCGTCAGTAAGGGAGCACATCACGCCCATCCTCCGGCAATTGCACTGGCTACCCATCGAGTACCGAATTGCCTTCAAGGTGATGGTTTTAACCTTTAAGGCCTTACACGGCCTAGGGCCTGCGTACCTGAGGGACCGCCTTGCCCTGTACATTCCCCCGAGATCACTACGTTCGGAGGAGTTGAATTTGCTCCTGGTACCATCGGTCCGCGCCTGTCACTTGTCTACAACTAGGCAAAGAACCTTCTCTGTGGCAGCCCCGGCGTTATGGAACTCCCTCCCAGACGATGCCCGAGCTATCACGGAGCTCTTCCCATTCCGTAGGGCCTGCAAGACCGCCCTCTTTAGACTAGCCTTTAGCTAGGCAAACTAGCCCAGCGTAATTCTCCTGTGTAATTGGTACCCTGGTCCAAGGAAATGCTACTGTATTTTATTTTGTGTCTCGGGATACGATGTCGCGTTTTTATGCTTGTGTTTTTACTGTATGGCTGCATGGATGATACATGTTAGCCTATTTTATATACTGTTATCCGCCCCGAGCCTGCAGGGAGGAGCGGAATACAAGACCGAACAATAATAATACAATAATAATAATGTATGATTTTTCCTCCTCCTCCCTTGAAATTATATAATCACAATAAGCCTGTGTTGTAGGTTAGCATAAGACAGAGAGTAGCTGGTCAAAATTACCCAACAAGCTTCATGCCGGAATAGGAATTTGAACTTGGGTTGAAAATGTGGAGGCAGTGACAGACTTTGTTTTTCTAGGTGCAAAGATTATTGCAGATGCAGACTGCCACCAGGAAATCAAAAAACATTTACTTCTTGGGAGGAGAGCAATGACCAATCTTGATAAAATAGTAAAGAGTAGAGAACACACTCTAGTTAAAGCAATGGTATTTCCCGTAGTAACCTATGGATGTGAGAGCTGGACCATAAGGAAGGCTAAGTGAAAGAAATAGATGCTTTTGAACTGTGCGGTTGGAGGAAAATTCTGAGAGTGCCTTGGACCGCGAGAAGATCAAACCAGTCCATCCTCCAGGAAATAAAGCCCAACAGCTCACTGGAAGGATATTAGAGGCAAAGATGAAGTACTTTGGCCACATAATGAGAAGACAGGAAAGCTTGGAGAAGATAATGGTGCTGGGTAATTGGAAGGAAAAGGGAAGAGGGGTTGACCAAGGGCAAGATGAATGGATGGTATTCTTGAAGTGACTGGCTTGACCTTGAAGGACCTGGGGGTGGCGAGGTCACGAAGAGTTGGAAGCGACTGAACAAAAAAACAACAACAATCTTGTTGTCTTAATCTGACATTCTAAAGGGTACATCACACTGGCTGTTATCCCTTTCCCTTCTTCATCCATAATTGTCCCTGTATGCACATAAAATGTGAAATGATGTTCCAGCCATGTCTTCAGGATTATTTAATTTTTTGCTGAATGAAAGGCAAATTCTTCAGAGTGAGAACGATTTTAAATTGTAGGTCAATCATCCCCTTCTAGAATACCGAGTTAGGAGCATTTTGCTTTTCCCCAGTTCTGTATATGTCCTTTATATATTTTGCAATGTCTCTTTAAAGACTTGCAGACCTGATGGAAGAACACCAAGAGGAACTGGCAACCATTGAAACCATTGATTCGGGAGCTGTTTACACACTTGCTCTGAAGACTCACATCGGGATGTCAGTGCAAACATTTCGATACTTTGCCGGATGGTGCGACAAAATACAGGCAAGCTAATATCTGATCTGGCAGTAACAGTCATGAATGAAAAAAGGGAACGGTGCCTTTTTGCACACTTCAGCCCTTTGCAGTGAAATTACCAGCCCAAGGCAGCCCTTTCACAGGCTTTTCTTCATGGTAGAAATCACCATATTGCATAGTGTTTCCTGGAAGCCTGACATCTGCTCACCCTGGCAGCAGAAGCAACAACTGTCTTTATACATAGGAATTTACAAAATATGGGAGGTCTGTGTGAGACAGGCTAGATCTACACTGCCCTATATCCCAGGATCTGATCCCAGATTGTTTTATTATGCCAGATTATTTGGCAGTGTAGACTCAGGCTGCTTCCACACAGCTGAATAAAATCCCACATCTGCTTTGAACTGGAATATATGGCAGTGTGGACTCAGATAACCCAGTTCAATGCTGACATTGTGGGATTTTCTGCCTTGATATTATGGGTTATATGGCTGTGTGGAAGGGCCCTTATATAATCCGGTTCAAAGCAAATTATCTGGGATCAGATCCTGGGATATAGGGCAGTGTAGATCCAGCCGCAGAGTCTGCTGATGGAATTGTTTCACAAGCAAAGGCAGAAGAGAAATCAAATTCCAAGAGAGCCCTCAACCTGCCTTTATTTCTTAATTTCTTAATTAACATGAACATACACTAATATTTCAGTCACCAGTGTGATTTTTTACAATAATTCTTTCTTTCAATGTAGGGTTCTACCATCCCGATAAACCATGCACGTCCAAATCGTAACTTAACTTTCACCAAGAAAGAACCCTTAGGGTAAGCATAATTCCTTCTCTTTTTTTGATAATGAAACCAAACTAGTTTTAAACTTCTACCAATAGCCAGTTTGTGTCATCTGTGTATTTTTGGTATTTTTCTCTCCTATCCCTATCCTCCTTACAGAGTCTGTGCAATTATCATTCCTTGGAATTACCCTCTGATGATGCTCGCCTGGAAGAGTGCTGCATGTTTAGCTGCTGGCAATACTTTGGTTCTGAAACCAGCACAGGTGTTGTTGTTATGTTTATTTCTACCCCACTTTTCTCTCCACAGAGGAGACTCAAAGCAGCTTACATGAAAAGCATTTCAATACAATTTAATATCTACAAATATACGAACATTAAAACAGAATTAAATAACAATAATATTTTTAAAAATGTACTAGGTAGATCTATGGCAGCTACGGTACATTTTTAATCACAATTGATGTTAGCCACTTTTTATGTATTTCAGTCGATTAACTGTCCGGGGCACGCGTTTTTAGTGTAATTATGTTTTATTGAAATATTTATATTTTCTATTATTATACTATTTTTATTCCTATTATCTCTTTAATTATATGTTTATTGGTGTTATTTTGTATGTATTACTTTGATTTGTGTATATTTGTTGACTATGGCATTTAATGTTTGCCTTTTTTGTACGTAAACCACTCTTAGTCTGTCACGACTCCCACAGATGGCAAAGACAACGCCAAGTTAGTAAAAATATATACAGTTTATTTTTAACAAAACATAGCCTCAGTCCGGCATTCCAAAAACCCACACCCAAAACCGAAAGCAAAATAGATAAGCCGTCCGTCTTCAGAAGAATCTTGAGCTGTAAATCGGCTTGCAGTCTGTGATGCGAAGACCCGTCCAGAGAAGGAAAGGAGTGCTTCACATTCCAGGAGCTGAGTATACAAACAAACGCAACCCACAGCAAACTCCCCTTCACCCTTTATACCATACCAGACACTCACAGCAACACAGGAAATGGTCAAACAGGACGCGGTAGACACTAAACATAAAAGCACACATTAAAGTCCCAACCCCCCAACATGCAACAATGTCAGCTAGAGCTGCCATAGCAGCTGCCCCAGAACCCAGCATGAACACAGCCCAAATACTCACAGCTTGCTGGGAATCAAGAACCAAGACACGAACCCACAAAATCACAAGATACAGGAACCAGCAACCCACAGCAACACCTTGGCCGACCGCAGATTCCCAAATCCCCAAGCCTTACTGTTATACCCTTACAAATCAGAGTCATCAGACTCCCCACCCAAATCCGCCCTAGTGCCCTCAGCTGCAGCCCTGGGTGTGTTCCTCCAATTTTCCCACCTTTGCTCTGCAGTTAAAGGACCCCAGTCCAATTCCACATTCCCACTAGGCCAACCAAGATCACTAGAAAAACCAAAAAATGAACTTTCGCTGGACTCAGCATTTAACACATTCCTGACATCCTGCACCAATGCTGAGTCCAGCTGAGTATCACTGTCTTCTGAGGGTAACTCCACGTCAAACCCCTCAAAAGTCTCATCACTGGTAGGCTCCCTAAGTATTTGTCGGACCTTCCTCCTATGTTCTGCCTCTTCCAAATGCTCATCACTTGCAGCCCTCTTTCTCCCAGCTGCAGGAGGCCCGCCCAAACCTCCCTCGTCCAAGGACATGTCTGACAAACTCTCCTCTTCCCAGTTACTACCTGTAGCAACTACAGGCTCAGGTTGCTCAACCACAACATAGTCCCTTCAGGGAGAAAAGGTGGTCTATAAATAACAATTTTTTGTTATTGTTGTTGTTGTTGTTGCATACTGAAACACAAGAATGCTTCTCAGACTGCTCTTCCAGACATTTTGTATTTCAACGCCCAGAAGTCCCAGCTCAGTATGCATATTAATTTTGTTGTCACAAAAAGAACTGGGATAAATATGGGTGATTTGAGGAGGTAGAGGTTTTCATGCTATTGCAAAGAACCTGTGAAGGATTTAGTACAGCAAAAATAATTTAAGTGCAAAACAAATTAGGTGCTAGCAAACGTATAGATCTATTCAATACGGTAATACTTATCTCAGCTAGAACAAGTATTAGGAAGAGTATTAAATTATGTAAACAACTGCATGCTCCATTCTAGTAAACATAAAAGGTTTCCCCTGGCATTAAGTCTAGTCATGTCCAACTCTGGGTGGTGGTGCTCATCTCCATTTCTAAGCCGAAGAGCCAGCCTTGTCGATAGACACCTCCAAGGTCATGTGGCCACTATGACCACATGGAGCACCATTACCTTCCTGTAGAAGCTGTACCTATTGATCTACTCACATTTTGCATGTTTTCAAACTGCTAGGTTGGCAGGAGATGGGCCTAACAACAGGAGCTCACACCGCTCCCCGGATTCAAACCGCCAACCTTTCAGTCAGCAAGTTCAGCAGCTCAGTGCGCCACCAGGGCACCCTTTTAGACATTATAGGTTACTGTAAAACAGATACTGGAATAACATGGGTTAACCTGCTGCACCATCAGGGGGCCATTCTAATAAGCATAGGTAAAGGTAAAGGTTTCCCCCTGACATCAAGTCCAATCATGTCTATCTATGAGGGATGGTGCTCATCTCCATTTCTAAGCCGAAGAGGCAGCATTGTCCATAGACACCTCCAAGGGCATGTGGTCAGCATGACTACATGGAGCGCCGTTACCGTCCTGCTGGAGTGGTACCTATTGATCTGCTCACATTTGCATGTTTTCAAACTGCTAGGTTTGCAGAAGCTGGGGCTAACAGCGGGAGCTCACGCCGCTCCTTGGATTCAAACCTGTAACCTTTCAGTCAGCAAGTTCATCAGCTCAATTCTTTAACCCATTGTGCCACTGGGGGCTCCTTTTAATAAGCATAACTGCTGAAAAAATTCTAATAAGCCCAATTACAGTAGTAGATATTTCACTTTATATTTTGAAAGTAAATGTTGCAATATATGCTATGCTTACTTTGAAATATGCTCTCTGAAAACACATCTATATCTGAAAATGACATGGTTTTTATTTAGGTCACTCCACTGACTGCCTTAAAGTTTGCTGAGCTCTCTGCTAAAGCAGGATTTCCCAAAGGTGTCATAAATATTCTACCTGGATCAGGTAATAGAAATATTCATCTTTTCATTCCAATAATAGATTGTGGGGATTATGACACGTTTAAATAGTAACCAAAGAACAACAACTTACAGTTTACTAAACATCACTGTGTTTAATCTTACCTGTTTTGTGAAGGTAGTGTAGCAGGAAAACGCTTGTCAGAACACCCAGATATCCGTAAACTTGGTTTCACTGGTTCAACACCAATTGGAAAACAGATAATGAAGAGGTAACATTTTCCCTGCATATTTATTAGATTTTTCATTTTTATAATTTGTATAATCTCCTTGATAGCTGCCACTTCCCCCCATGATATGATTATGTGGTAGTTTCTCAATGTTAGGACAGTTTATGTTTTTCTCACATTTGATGTCCTAGGACATAATTTCTTCCACTAAGAGCTTTACAGTAAAATATGCAGACATTTTTGGCTCTCAGTTAGTTTGCCTTCCACCCCTGAACTTCTTTGAGTCTGAATTCAGCCCTTGCTATTTTGAGATATTAACTTAGATTTTCTTCTTTTTTTTGAATCAGACATGGTTGTACCCTTTTTCCTGCAATGAACCTCCCTTGTTTACTGATATAATTTGAATTCCCTTGAAAATACACCCAAGGTACAATCAAAGCAAGGTGAGGCCAAAGGAAGGTGGCTCAAAATTTAGTTAAAGCATAAAAATGATACAATATAAGAGTAGGCTCCAATTTTTGTCTGATTACCTAAATTGAATGGTTTTGGACAGGAATATGCAAATCAATAAATATATCAGAATGTCCCTATTTATATAATGTTATTAACTGAAGGGTACTAAATTATGTAAGCTTGTCATTTACTTCCTTGCTGATTTCATTTCTCTTTTCAATATAGTTGTGCTGCCAGCAACCTAAAAAAGGTTTCTCTAGAACTGGGTGGAAAATCACCATTGATCATATTTAATGACTGTGATCTTGACAAAGCTGTGAGAATGGTAGGTCTTCTAATAAACACACACACACAAATTTATAAGGCGTCTCCTGACGATTTTCTGCTATCTCCTTTTGCCAGGGGACTGCTAGGATTTTGGCTGCAGGAGATGGCTTGAAGATACCTATAGAATTTCATCCTCTCCTTTCTGATGCAGGGCATGGGATCAGTTTTCTTCAATAAAGGGGAGAATTGCATCGCAGCTGGGAGGCTCTTTGTGGAAGAATCAATTCATGATGAATTTGTTAGGAGAGTGGTAAGAAACTTTATTTGGGTGCTTAAAAATAAATCTGTCATACTTTGTGTGTGTGTGTTTGTGTGTGTGTGTGTGTGAGGAGCTATTTGAGAAACTGCAAGTTGCTTCTGGTGTGAGAGAATTGGCCGTCTGCAAGGACGTTGCCCAGGGGATGCCCGGATGTTTTGATGGTTTACCATCCTTGTGGGAGGCTTCTCTCATGCCCCTACATGGGGAGTTGGAGCTGACAGAGGGAGCTCATCCGCACTCTCCCCAGATTCGAACCTCTGACCTGTCAGTCTTCAGTTCTGTCAGCACAAGAGTTTAACCTATTGCGCCACTGGGGGCTTCATGTCCTACTAGTAGGGCAGTGTTAATTTCATGTTTTGCATTGCATTACAATGACTTGCTCTTTTGACTGATCTAAATTGTACTTTCAACGCCTAGTCTGCTCTTTCATTCATGTACTGCCTCCCCCCCCCCTCTAAGAGTTCATTAACATTGTAATTCAATTTGACATCACTTTTACTGCCATGGCTTAATGTATGGAATCATGGGAGTTGTATCTTAGTGCAACGCTAACACTATTTGGCAGAGATTTGTAAAACTACAACTCTCATTATCCCATATCATTTATCTGTGGCAGTTAAAATGGTGTCGAACATCACTAATTCTACAATGTAGATGCACCATAAATCTACTCAGAAAACTTTTTCTCTATCAGTGAACACAGTGCCATCTAATGTTCAGTCTTGAAAAATTATTGGGTTTGGGAGAGGGAGGTTGCTGCAAATGGGGCTCAGACTGATTTTCATGACATTCAATTTTCCTTGTCTTCCTGAAGATACATGTATTTCTTTGTTGAGCGTGTTGTGTATTTGAGGAAGCCAATGTTAGTTTCCTTGTTTAGCAAGTGAAATATCGAGGTTGATCATTTCTCCAGTCAATTAATTTTAATCACCCTGGTTCGTGCTACTGTTTTGGATGGGGATGGATATAATTATCTGAAAATGCCTTACAGTTTGCTTGCATTATATAATATAGGTGGAGGAAACCAGTAAGATGAAAATTGGAGATCCACTAGATAGATCTACAGATCATGGTCCACAAAACCATAAAGCACACATGGAAAAACTTTTGGAGTACTGTGAAACTGGAGTGAAAGAAGGAGCTACACTAGTCTATGGAGGACGACAAGTATGTAGACCAGGTAAACCAATGCTTAAAGGATTAAAAGGCCTACAAAAGTAAGACTACTTGATTATAAGGCATGGCAACTGACCACTATGAAGCAAGTTCCTTTCTCATTTCCCTCTCAGTCCTCAAATAGTCTGAAGGACTACTTTCACCCCTCTAGTCCCAACTTTCCTATTATATGTCTCCCAAAAGGGGCAGTTCAATGAAGAAAATAGTAATGGGCTGTGTTCTGACACTTGACATACAATCATGATGCAATCGTATGAACCATCTGTCAGAATACAAATGGTGAGGCTATAGCTTCTCCAACCTCTCTTGATTCTCCCCTCACAATCCCAATATTGCATAGAAGTGGGAAGCGGAAGCCAAGAGAGGATCATGACAGACTATATAATTGTTTCCCTTATGGAAACAAATAATGAAATAAAGCACATGCATATTGCACATTTCTTCTAACAAAGTAAATAGCCAGATGACTGCATCACTTGTTCTAAACTAGAGGGTGACAGTTTGAAGAAAGCCTAAGTAAACAACTAGTTGTGAAGGTCGGGTTCATGTTAACGGTAGGACAACACTCTGTATTTTACTCTGAAAGAAACTATTCAAGATATTAAACTTATTTTGCAGACAGAGTTCAGCACCTTGGACAGTACTTTTAACATCTACGGTAGGTTAGAAAATAGAGTGGATGTTGAGGTGGAGGCTATTGGCTGCCAGGGCCACAGGGCAAATCTTACATTCAAGCTCCTTGTACCTGTTGCTTGATCATTGTCTCATCTCGTTTGCCTCTACTGTAAGCATTTCCTAGATATGAAAATAATCTAAATTTTTACAAGGTGCTTTACATATTCAGATGTGCTAACCATGCTCAATTAAATTTTGATTGAATTGGAGGCACTGTTTTACATTGAGCAAAATTTGTTTATCCATTAATTGAATTAATGTTGCTACTCTAGGTAATTTATTAAGGAGGCAACATCATTGGACTATTATTATCAATACTATAATCAACCACACTGAAATTATCACAGCACAATTCATGTAGCAAGATTGAGAAAACCTGAGATAATTTCAGAATTTTGCATGTAGTGTTCTACTTTCTCTTTTATTAGGCTTTTTCATGGAACCTACCATTTTCACAGATGTTGAAGACCATATGCATATTGCACATGAAGAATCTTTTGGTCCTGTAATGGTAATTTCCAAGTTTAAAGATGGGTATGTTCCACTGTCGTTCTCCAATGGGCTCTATTATTCTAAATGTCTAATGACTGCTGACCTGTAGTTACTTAATTATCACATAAAGCAGGGCTATCTTTCCATCTCCGTTATCCACAGAAGTGGGAAAAATGAGAGCAATAGCCTAATGCACTGGGATATGTTCTGCTTGTTGGGTAGAATGCTTCTTGCAGCAAAATCCTGTAATGCATACAGCAGGCTCTGTGTGGTATAGACATCCTTTTGTGGATGAGATAGAATGATGTAAGTCAATTCCATGCAATTGCTGATTGCATGGACAAAACATTTGAGTAGGGTTATGAACATACATCTAATAGCTGTAATGCCAACTTGGTATTATAACAGAAGCTGAGGTTGGGTAATTCTAGATTTTGGACAATACCAGTTCTGGACAATACACAGGGAAAGGGTGGCACAAATGAAGATTACATTGTTATGTTACACAACAGTTTCTTCTACAAATTTGGTATCAGTTTTAAGCTGTAGAAATCTCCCTATATATTTATTTGTAACCGCTGCAGTATTTGACCCCTAGATGAATAATTTTGTGGTTGTGAAGGTTGAGGAAAAAGCTAGGTAGGTGATTGGCTCGGAGTTTTTGATACAGTCTGTGTTGCTTCTGCATTGACATGTTTTCACATCTTGTAGGGATGTTGATGGGGTATTAGAACGAGCCAACAGAACAGAATACGGTCTGGCTTCAGGAGTTTTCACCAAAGACATTAACAAAGCTCTGTATGTCAGTGACAAACTGGATGCTGGAACAGTTTTCATTAACACCTACAATAAAACTGATGTGGCAGCCCCATTTGGTGGATTTAAGCAATCTGGGTTTGGAAAAGATCTAGGTAAGTTGCCTTTTAAGTGGGCATCATCCCACCTAAATATAAAGACATTGTTCTGCAGGAAGGATTTTAAATACATATTTACAATTTCCCCCATACTTTTAATTAAATGTGCATTTTATTTACTTTGTAGAGTAGGGTTTTACAAAGCTATGCAACACCAAATCTTGGCATCTCCAGCCAGTACATTCAGGGGTGATGGGAGCTATAGTTCAATATTACATTGTAGCTGTACATGTTCATTTTATGGGTGTAATTGCTATATCTACTAATACATTGGATGCTTTTAAAAGATAACACTCTTACTTTATACAAGGTAATAGACTACAGAAGTCTGCTCATTGCCCTGCATGAAATGAATCTGTACAACATCCATAAGTTCCAATATAGTATTGGGGGGTTCCCCTAGTGCAGTGCTGTGTGTCCCAACCCCTAATGGGGTCACCTTCACTAAATGTTGGGGGTCACAAAAAAGTTGTTTTCCGAACACCACCTAGTGGCTATTTTAAACATTTAAACAAATGGGTTGTGCTGTGTTTACAGTGGACTCTGCAGAAGATGCTTCAGATGTACAGTATGAGGGTTATCCGGAAAGTAAGGTTACAAGATATTTTTTAAAATACAAAGAATGAATATATTTTAATAAAACCGAAATGGATTGTAGCATAGGTATTACATTATTCTTCCACATAATCACCATTCAGTTCAATATATTTTGTTATTTGTGGGACGGGTTTTTGATGCCTGTGTCATAGAAATTTCCCTCTGCCCTTTTCAGTCAGTTTTGTCATTTTGATTTTCACCTCCTCCTCATCAGAAGTGTTTTCCACCCAGGTGTTCCTTCAATTTAGTGAACAGATAAGTCATTGGGTGTGAGATTGGAGTTGTGAGAGGGGGCAGCGTAAAACATCTCAATCAAATGAAGTCAACAAGTGGTGTGCAGATGCACATTGTCATGAAGGAGACAGGCTCCTGCTGTGAGCATCCCACGTTAGTTTTGGATGGCTCTGCGAAGTTTCTTCATGGTCTCACAATATATTCCGTACTCATTTTGTCACATGCTGTCTTGACATTACGTCCTCTCCATTTTGTGACTAATCGCAGCAACGTTCATGCCCTTCGCATTTAGGTTGCGTATTACAGTGTGAACTTCACACTTGCAGAGAACGGAATGAGGACGCTCATCTCTGTCACAACGCCAATCGATGAGCTACTGATGACTGGCAGTGCTTGTTCACTTCTGCTGGCTTCCCGCTACACAGAAGTGATACCAACTTCCCCCATGAAAATTCCCCGCGAGAACTGCATGCCTTGTAATCTTACTTTCCGGATAACCCTTGTACTTTAAAAAAAGGAAAATGAGCCTGTTTAGCAAGCCTTGCAAATGCCGATTTGTTATCTGTAATTTTTTTGAAAAAATTATATAATTTAATATACATACATATATACCCCAGAGTTAAATATTTCTTGGGGCAAAAAGGGTTCCAAGTAGAAAAGTTTAAGAAGCCCTATCCTCGAGTATGAGGAAGATAAGCTGGTCCCTTCTATATTTTTTACCTAATTCCCAAGCAATTTGGTCAGCAAGATCAGGGTAGATGCAATCCAAAACCTAGTGTTTCAAACACACCACACTAAAGCATTATTCCCCCATTCATTGTCCTCCATTGGCAGCCACACAGTCCACCTAACAATTAGAACAGATTAGTTTATAATTCTACATTGTTTCTTGTAAAAGTGAAGTAACGTTATTTCCTCATTTCCTTCAGGCGAAGAAGCTCTTCATGAATACCTGAAAACAAAAGCAGTAACTGTGGAATATTAAGCTGCTCTTTTTATGTAACTAAACCGTTCTCTTGCCAATACATTGAACTTTTAAATATTTCCTTGAGCACAACGCAAAACAAGAAAGTAAACATCAAATGCTGAGTAGAAGACTGCTCCTGGCATCATTTGCAGTCAAAAAAAGGAACAAGATATTATCTTTTAAACTGTTTGTGCCAAGTACTTTATTATACATATGGATCCGTGAATTAAGACCTGCATTTTTGAGTCTTGAAATATCCAAGATCTCTTCTCTTCTAGCCTTTTTTTTTACTGTGTGCAGTGAACTTGAATGCTCATATCATGCCCTGATGAATACAAGTGGAGAATCCAGAGAAAAGCATCCTGAAACCTCCAACCTCTTGATTTTGCAGTGTGAATGTTTTATCTGTGTGAGAACGGGAGTAGAAAGAGCAAGATATATACACACTCACAATGAGAATAAAGGATAATAAAGGATATATTGTATGAATGACAAAATTATACTTAGCACATAAGATCATGTACAATCAACATGAAATGCATATATGCATTTATTTTCCTTAGCATGATCTGATTGCATTTACACCCGCTACTTGTTTCCGTCCCGGGTCCAGAGGAAGCCCTGCATAGGTGAATCGATTGCGCTTGGATTTCCAGATTTGTCAACCTGTTGGATTCCCTATTTGGATTACAAATATATATACATGCTTGTTTGGACGCTTGGCGTCCCCCGTCTCACCAAATCGTTCGTCTGTTTATTTAAACCTTATCCAATTCGGATTTCCAACACATGGGACTTTTGCCCCATGAGTATGCGCTAGGGGATCGTTCCCCCGCCACTGCTATTTGTAGCAGGTTTATTTTCATGTTGATTGTACATGATCTCATGTGCTAAGTATAATTTTGTCATTCATACAATATATCCTTTATTATTCTCATTGTGTGTATATATCTTGCTCTTTCTACTCCCGTTGTTTAAAGGAGCCGCCACTCCTTATCTGTGTGAGAAGCAACATACTAATGTTTCTTGCTTGTTCAAAGTAGTCACATGGAACTTAAGTTTCTTTTAAAATGTGTTTTACAACAGCATTCTGCTTCTCTTTGCAGTTGTTAGTAGAGAAAACAAATGTGCCATAAACATTGTAAATACATTCAAGGAAGTGCACTTACTATGATTTCTTATGATGCAGAAATCCTATTATAATTTGTATTGAACTATACATATAAAGCTACATCAACTATTTTATAACTTTGTTGACCAATGAGTGATGTGTTATCAGAAGTGTAGATGCCAATTATTAAACCTCATTTGTGCTGGATGTGTTACATGGTATTTTGCAATCTTAGAATATGTCAGCGAGAGTAGTGTGTGCACTTGTGTGCACTGATCCACTTGTATTTTTCCCTATCAAATATCCTAGATTTCATCTCCCAGAAACACTTGCATGGCCAATGTGAAAGAATTATAGCGGCTCCAAGGGATAAGAACTCAAGGGCCAAATATTCCCAATCCATGTTCTACTGATTGATCTATTATATTGCTTAGTTCCTACAATGTTTTGGTCATTTAAGAAACAGCTATAATTGCCCTTCATTGTTTTGCACACCTTTAAAAAAATGTTAGGCCAATACAAGTGCTAGCATCCCCTATTTCAAGATCCTACTGGTACAGGAGTGTGGCAAGCGGCCACATGGCCAAGGAGGTCATTTACACACTGAAGGAGTGGGATTATGTGGAGACTGAGAAGGCTTAAAGCTATGCCAGTAAGGTGCTTCTGGACTTCTTCATGGAGGAGCTTGTGGCCCACTTACACTCCATCAAGTCCTACTTCCTAATGGACCAAGGAGACTTCTATGTCCACTTCATACACCTGATCAAGGAAGAGCTGAAGCCCGTGGAGGACACAATTCCCACCTGGCTGGAGGCATTTCTGGAGCTGGCACTGCAGTTGAGTACAGCCAACATGGACCCCTTCAAGGATGACCTCAAGATTGACTTTATGTCCCACAACCTCTTTATGCAGTTTGAGAATAAGCAGGCGAAGGCCATCTTCAGCACCGACCCCACAGAGCTCTCACTCAGTGGCCTGGAGGCCTTCTCCTTCAATTACGTCAGTGGTTCTCAACCTGTGAGTCCCCGGGTGTTTCAGCCTAAACTCCCAAAAATCCCAGTTTACCAGCTGTTAGGATTTCTGGGAGCTGAAGGCCACTGAGAACCACTGGACTACATGGTTAAAAGGCTGCTCTCTCTGATCATTAATAGGAAGGCCCTGGTAGCTCCTACACAGAGCAGCTGAAAACATGTCTGTAGAGCAGGGTCAGAAGGCGGCAGTGGTAACGCAGTGAGTGGGGTCCGCTGCAAATCCTTGTCTGTCGTTTCTTCCTGTTGCTGGACACAACTACATTTTGAACTGAGGAATTCTATAAATCATGCTGTTTCTATTTATGGAATTTTTAAAATAACATGCAAGAGTGGCATATTGCATTAGCAGATTTGTATATTCAAAAAATAAATACAGAGTACTCTAAACCAGTTACTAAAACAAACTTCTCATATCAGTTACTTTTAAAAAGGTAATTCCAAATGCATAGTGCACATTTAACACTATTTATCCATTTTTATTGCCAGGGTTCTATCCTATGGAATCCTAGGATTTGTAGTTTAGGGAGGCCTCCAGTACCACCCAGGGGCCTCTAGTACCAGCTTAAACTATAAGCCCCATAGATCCATAGGCATGGAAGTTAAAGAGGAATCAATGTTTGCGGTATGAAAGGGATCCTTGACTAAATACTTCCAAAATAAATTATCCCACAGAATTCAGATATTTTTTTTCATGTCAGGAGCGACTTGAGAAACTGCAAGTCACTTCTGGTATGAGAGAATTGGCTGTCTGCAAGGACGTTGCCCAGAGGACGCTCAGATGTTTTCATGTTTTACCATCTTTATGGGAGGCTTCTCTCATGTTTCTGCATGAGGAGCTGGAGCTGACAGATGGAGCGCATCCGCACTCTCCCCAGATTAAAACCTACGACCTGTCAGTCTTCAGTCGTGCCGGCACAAGGGTTTAACCCATTGTGCTACCGGGGGCTCCTAGAATTCAGATGAAGCAGCTGGAAATATAAGGCAAGCTCTTTTATAAATATGAGCCTTCCGAATATCAGAAAAATAAGCTACAGGATTTCAATGGCACTTCCCATGTGCCCAAAAAAATACCTATAAAGGTTTTGAGCATACCAGCTACTACCTACAAGAAATAAAAATATTCCCTCTACTTATTGTAAAGGTAAAGCTAACTCTTTGGTAGGAGGGCAACTTATGGATCATAGATCCAAATTATGGTACACATCTCTCCAGATGCAGTTAAGAGTTCAGCCTCAAGCATTCATCATTAGTGGCTATGCTGGTTTGGGCTACAGAGTTTCAGTCCTAACATAGCTAGACATAGCTCGCATTTTGCTTGAGGTGTTTTGGACTTCAACTCCTATCAGCCCACATCACCATGGTAATGGGTCACAGTCAAATGAGCTTTATGCCAGCATATACAGAGCTAATAATTTCCCACCCAAGTTATAGTTCATGCCAAAGCAGACTGAAGTGATTTTGGCCTGTACATAAGAGCAGCTTGTTGAACCAGTAACTCTGACTTAAGATAGATACCCAAAGTAATGGCTGGAGAAGATGGCTGAAGAACTGGTACAATCCAAATGATGTGTGGTTCCCTGGCATTACAGAAGCATTCCCAGGGATCTCTGTGCAACAGAATTTAAAATCTGGGAAAAATAAAGGCAAGACAAAATAACAAAATTCCTGAGCTAGCTTGACAGTAGAAGTTCTTAACTTTCACCCAATTAAATGTTTTCTTTCTCATTTTAATAATAATAATAATAATAATACTTTAATATTTGTGAGTCGCCCTCCACCGGCGGTGCTCCGGGCGACTTACAACAGTTAAAACCCTAGGGTGAACAATGTACAACAGTTTAAAAACATGGAATATGAACAGGAGGGGTGGCTCAGGTAGTCCAGGGTACCGAGCCAGTCCCGAACGCTAGGCGGAAGAGCCAGGTCTTCAAGGCTGGCCGGAATCCAGATAGAGTCGGAGAGGCTCTGAGGGTGGGCGGCAGTGAGTTCCAAGTCGAAGGGGCCGCGACGGAGAAGGCTCTCCGCCGAGTTTCCGCCAGTCTAGCCTCCCGCACTCCAGGGGTAGTCAGGCGGTCACCGTTGATGGAGCGTGCTGGCCTCTCGCTGCATTGGGCCGTCAGCCGGTCACTCAGATAGGAAGGCCCAATGTTGTGCCGGGCTTTAAAGGTGAGCACCAGGAGTTTGTAAAGGGCTCTGAACTCTAGGGGCAGCCAGTGAAGTTCTTTAAGAATGGGGGAATGTGATCCTCACTGATGACCCAGTAATGAGTCTGGCTGCGGCGTTATGGATACGTTTCAGCCTCTTAGTTGTTGTCTGGGGAGGCCCACATATAGGGCGTTGCTGTAGTCGAGGCGTGAGACGACAGTGGCATGGACCACTGTTCTCCAGGCCTCTGGTGGAAGGTAGGGAGCCAGCCGACGGGCCCGACGGAGATGGACGTAGGCGCCCTTAGCTGCAGCCTGGATCTGGGCCTCCATCGTGAGATTTTTCGCCTAGGATCACTCCCAGGCTTTTCACCGCCGGGCTGGAGCCAGGGACTCGCCCTCGAAGAGTGGAAGTGGTGGGCGGGGTCGGGACGACCCGGCCAGAGGATCTCCGTTTTCTCGATCATGCTGGCATTCTGAAAGAAAATATGCTTACTATCATTCATCTCTTCCATCTTGAGAATTGAAGGCAACCTGCATGTCTTCCAGCAATGTGAAATGCAGTCAATAAGCTATTCTGTAGGCAGTGTGACTAGAAACAGATTAGCTCCCAAAAAGAACATTGAAATCATTATGGTCTGAAATGATGATGACATGTCTATTCAGCACTTTTACTGTCCAAGATTTCTATTCTGCCTTCGCTTTTTGATTTTGGGAGCTTGATGTTGTCTACAGTCACTTCATCACAGACGGAGCTGTCCTCGCATTCAGACTCCTCCTCTGAATTTGAATCCTCTTCTTCTGTACCAGAACCATCCAGTTCAACCAAAGCCACATTCTGCAACAAAGAAAACAGGTTACTAGAATAACATCATTAGGCGAGAACTGGAGATAAAAAGGAAGGCCAATTTAAAGGCAAAAAAATACCCCAAAGAAATATAAAGGACATTTTGAAGTTCAGTGTTTCAGTTAAATCACATGTCAATGCTCAGAACTATAAAGAGCTCTTAAGAAATTCACGACCACAAGATGTAGAATAAATAAAAGAGGTCTGGACAAATTCATTGAGAAATTGATGTGAAAATTGACAAAATATATATTTTACTTTTATGCTCTGCTTATGAGATTCTCATGGGCAATTACCTGGCCAGAATGAGAAACAAGATAGATTAAAAAGACTGTTGTATGATTCAGAATGTTGTTTACATTCTTAATGGTTGAGGCTTTAAATAAAATTGCTTTAAAGTTTGAGCAATAAGTCAATAAAGCCCCATCATTAGGCAGAATGGTATAGTTTCCTTGAGCAGCTGATTTGAAATAACCAAAAAGAAGCTACTTCCCAATTATCTTAGTTGTTGTTGCCATGTTTTTATTCCTCAGAAGAGAAACTTCTGAAAATGTTGGTTTCAAATGTCAAGATGTGTTGGCTAGCACTGAGTATGATGCATCTTGATTCTAGGTGAGGATAAGGAGACATTTAATCTTTTATTTCAGATAGCGTAACACCATAAGCAAGATTGGTTTCATAATAAAGGAACAAGGTTTAGACTTGAGGTAGATATAAGGCAAGCAGTCTTTCGTTAGACAGTAAACACTAAAGAATTTGAGATGCAAGGCAAATTATTTTTCAACATTGTAAAAAAAGTGAAACATTCAAAGACAAGGATTTGGGTTACAAAAAAAGAAACTAATACACTCACCATTTCAATTACATTTTCAGTAGAAGGATCTAGATGTTCAATATCAAACTCTTCAATGGATGTGATGTCCATTTGTTTCCTTAGCTTGTCATTTGCACTGGCCATCTGTGGTAGAAAGGTCTGGACTCTGTCCAAAACTAAAATATGAAAAAGTGTTTGTAGAAATATTAATGCACTTCTGTGTAGGAAAAGTGGGCAGAGAATTTACTCTATTTGTATCCTGCCTTTCTCTACCCCGAAGGGGACTCAAGACGGCTTTACATATAGCAACTATTCTATGGCTTTAGACAACAAACAGTTAAAATACACTTAAGTTAAAAAATTAAAAATAAAATTAAAAGCACATTAAAACACATAAGAATTGCATTCTTGTATATATTTTATTTATTTATTTATTTATTTCGGATATTTATATCCCATCCTATCTCGAACTCCACAGTGGGACTCAGGGCAGCTAACAACAAAAGCATAAATATACATCTTCGTAAAAACAGTATAAAAACATTATAAAAACAGTAAACATTGGAACAATTACCAAAATTAAATCGTCATCCCACACACAGTCCATTCGGGTCCATAAAACCATAATTCTTCCATCACGTCGGGCTAGTCCATAGTAAACAGACACATATTATTTTAAGTGTCTTTAAGCATATCTATACTTACTCAAGTCCATGAGCACACACATCCACCTCCAAAGAGGTCTGAAACCAAACTTATCACATAGCATACATCCACCTCACTGAAGTTCAAAAGCATAGTAAACACAAAATGTATAACTCCTCTCACATCAAAGAAGTGAGCCAAACTGGAAAATCCAACATGCACACAGAATACAAGTTAAGAATTGTATACATTAATAAACAGTTAGTGGAAGCTTGGAAGGTTTCCATTTCCAACATCGAGGCTATTATTGCACTATAGATTAAACATCCTTAATGATGTTCAGTACTTACTATTGCTCCTTGGAAGCCTGGCTGTCTGTAAGCTTGTGGTTTTCTTTTTAGCATTATTTGAATTGAGCAGCAGAGTCTCATGAATACCTGTAATCCAGAAACTTCACATCAGTTGAGCAGGCACACAATGACTGTACTATTTGTGTGTGTGTGTGTGTGTGTATAGAGTGAGTGAGTGTGGGGGGGACGGACACTACCGTGTGGCAGATAAGCTAGTACACTAAATGTATTAGTCACATAGGCTGCGCGCATGCACTCCCTTCCCGTGAGATCAGATCAGCCACTTCCCTCCTGGTATTTAGGGGAAAAAATTAAACTTGGTTGTGTAAGTAGGTGTTCGCCAAGTGACAGAATTGCTGTATAGCATTTAATCACGATACAGATATAAATGAAGCAGCCAATTGATGATTATGGGATTGGTGAAATGTTCAATATATTTTATGATGTTTTAATATGTTTAATATGGTTTGAGGTCTAGATGGTGATTATGCAAACTGATGTCCATTAAGGGCTTTCTTTTACATGCTTTCAATGGGAGTTTGTTGCTTGGCCGTTGCAGTTTGAAGCTAGCTTCCAACTGAATTAAATTGTCAGTGTAGATGGGGCTATACTCCACGCTGCACTATTTATTTATTTATTTTTATTTATTATTCGAATTTCTATACCGCCACTCCCCAAAGGCTCGGAGCGGTTTACAAGCAGAATAATACAATTTATAGTAAAATAATAAAATTAGAGTTAAGAACAATTTAAACCACATTAGCCTAGCTCAAAGGCCTGCCAGAATAGATGTGTTTTACATGCCCTCCGAAAGGTTGGCAGGTTCCGGAGTGCCCGGACTTCGGCAGGTAGCGCATTCCAAAGTGTAGGGGCCACAATTGAAAAGGCCCTGCGCCTAGTGGCAGTTAGATAGATCTTAAAATTAGGAATGTCCAGCAGGTTCAGATCTTCAGAGCGAAATGATCTCTGGGTTTGGTAGGGGGCAAGATGGTCCCTCAAATACACAGGCTCTAGACCATACAAGGCCTTGAAGGTAAGTATCATCACTTTGGTAATTTGGTGTTCGATCAGAAGCCAGTGCAATTGCTGCAGAATTGGAGTTATGTGACATCTCGGCGGCACTCCGGCAAGAAGTCTAGCAGCAACACTCTGCACCAGCTTGAGCTTCCAAATCACCGCCAGAGGTAGGCCAATGCAGAGGGCGTTACAGTAGTCTAATCTTGAGATGACCGTAGCTTGGATCACTGTAGCCAAGTCGTTCCTAGACATGTAGGAAGCCAGTTGTCTAGCTTGGCGCAGGTGGAAAAATGCAATTTTGCTCATGGCAGAGACCTGATATTTGAATACTACAGGCTAATACAAGTGTGGCACTGAAGGCACAATTCACTTTTATGTATCTGAAATATACATACTCTAAACCAGGGGTACTCATTAGGTAGATTGTGATCTACTGGTAGATCGCGTAGGGCAGTGGTTCTCAACCTGTGGGTCCCCAGATGTTTTGGCCTTCAACTCCCAGAAATCCTAACAGCTGGTAAACAGGCTGGGATTTCTGGGAGTTGTAGGCCAAAACACCTGGAGACCCACAGGTTGGGAACCACTGGCGTAGGGCGTCCAGGCAGGACGGGAGGAAGGATCAGTCCCGCCTCACAGACTCCCGACGCCACCCAGGTGCAGAAGGTGGTTGGACTGGATGGCCCTTGGAGGTCTCCTTCTACTCTAGGAACCCATTGTTATTATTATTATTATTATTATCAGAGGCTGAATGGCCATCTGTGAGGAGTGCTTTGATTGTGTTTTTCCCTGATGGCAGGTGGTTGGACTGGATGGCCCTTGGAGGTCTCCTTCTACTCTAGGAACCCATTGTTATTATTATTATAATTATTATCAGAGGCTGAATGGCCATCTGTGAGGAGTGCTTTGATTGTGTTTTTCCCTGATGGCAGAAGGTGGTTGGACTGGATGGCCCTTGGAGGTCTCCTTCTACTCTAGGAACCCATTGTTATTATTATTATTATAATTATCAGAGGCTGAATGGCCATCTGTGAGGAATGCTTTGATTGTGTTTTTCCCTTATAGCAGAAGGAGGTTGGACTGGATGGCCCTTGGAGGTCTCCTTCTACTCTAGGAACCTATTGTTGTTGTTGTTATTATTATCAGAGGCTGAATGGCCATCTGTGAGGAATGCTTTGATCATGGCAGAAGGAGATTGGACATGGCATCTCCTTCTACTTAGGAACCTGAATAAATGGTAGCAGGGAGGCTGAATGAATATTATCATTATTATTATTATGAATAAATTCTTCTTATGCTCATTTTAGTTGAATTCAGTCTTAAAATATAGTATATGGCTCACACTGAAATAAATTTCCAAATATTTTGCTTTTATGGCTCTCTGAGTAGTGGGTAGGTAGATCATTTTGTCTGGGTTGTTTTATAAGTAGCTCGCATGCTGAAAAAGTGTGAGCACCCGTGCACTAAGGCAGTGTTTCCCAACCTTTTTTGAGCCGCGGCACACTTTTAACATTAAAAAAATCCGGGGGCACACCACCAACCAAAATGACACAAAATGACACTCTAACACAGTAAAGAACAGCTGGGGGTTGGTGGCCTGCTGGGAACAGCTGCTGGGAGTGCCGAAGCTGGGGAGGGGGCGGAGCCAGGCTGCACCATGCCCCACCCCCTACTCCCGGCTTCGGCACTCCCAGCAGCTGCTCCAGCCTTGAGGGGGCAGTGCCAAGCCAGCGGTGCCAGAGCCAGCACAATGCTGGCTTGGCATTGTCCCCTCAAGGCTGGAGCAGCTGCTGGGAGTGCCAAAGCCGGGGAGGGGCAGAGCCAGGCCGTGCCATGCCCCCCCAGCTTCAGCTCTCCTACAGGCCGCGCCATGCCCCGCTCCCTCCCCCCAGCTTCAGCTCTCCTACAGAGGAGGAGCATGAGCGGTGGACGGGCTTCAGTGGGCGGGGCTCCTCCTCCACGCGGCTTCAGCGAGCGAGGGGCGAGAGTTATGGTGGGAGTCATGGCGGATTGGAGGCTGGCTGGGGAAACGGCCAAGGAGGCGGTGCCCTGTCCCTTCTTCTTTTTCTTCGCCACTGCCCGGACCTTCCTCCTCCTCCCCCAAGCAGCAGGAGTTCGGCAGGAAGGGGGGGAGGAAGGGGGGCAGAGAGCTTTTCTCGTGGCACAGCAGGAGGTCCGTCATGGCACACTAGTGTGCCACGGCACACTGGTTGAGAAAGACTGCACTAAGGCATGCACATTCATGTAGAAAGCACCCCTGCTCTAAACAGTACACTCTCTAATACAGGGGTGGGCAATTACCGGCCCTCCAGGTGTTTTGGACTTCAACTCCCAGAAATCCTAACAGCTGGTAAACTGGCTAGGATTTCTGGGAGTTGAAGTCCAAAACACCTGGAGGGCTGGTAATTGCCCACCCCTGCTCTAATATTAGCAATATCCATATCTTATTATTTTATTCATTTATATCTTGCCTCGTTGCCCTTCGAGGGCTCAAGATGCCTTATGAAAGTTAAAACAGAAACTGTTAAAAGTGCACATAACAGAAAAGCTTAAAAACAACAACAAATACAGACAATACAGCACATTATTCAAGACCCTGAAGGATGTGTGCGCTAATATGTGAAAAGACATGTACAACTCTGGAGCGGAGAGACTTTAGGTGCCTCTACACCAGGCATGGGCCAACTTGGGCCCTCCCTCCAGGTGTTTTGGACTTCAACTCCCACAATTCCTAACAGCCTACCGGCTGTTAGGAATTGTGGGAGTTGAAGTCCAAAACACCTGGAGAGAGGGCCCAAGTTGGCCCATGCCTGCACACTATAGAATTAATGCTGTTTGGCATCATTTCAACTGGCTCAATGCTATGGGATAATTGGGAGTTGTAGTTTGCTGAGGTACCTACACGGTTTTGCCAGAGAAGGCTTTAAAAAAAAACCTTGTAAAACTACAACTCCCTTGATTCCATAGTTTAAAGTGGGATCAAACTGCGTTGATTCTACAGTGTAGAGGGGCAACCCACAGCTGTAAAAGCTGAATGCTGAGTAATGAAGCCAAAGGAATGGGGAAAAGGTGGGAGCCAATATGCAGGGTGCTTTCTCTCTCCCTCCTCCTCCTCCTCAGCTACCTACCTCCTCGGCTCCCCACAGAAAGGAGGTCTTGGGACACCGTCGGAGGCACGCTGCCTCCCTCGCGCGCCATTCGCCTCCTCCTCCTCTTCCAAATGAAGCCGGAACAAGAGAGAGAGGAAAGCAGAAGGGAGCAGCGCAAAGCAATCTGGAGGGTTCTGCGTTGGCGCCACCTACAGGACAACGGGGTTATTGGGTGGCTAGCAGCCCAAGCGAATTTTTTTTCTTTTCTAGATTTTTTTTCTAGATTCTTTTTCATATGTCTTATTTATTTATTTACTAGCTTGGTGACCATTTGAGAAGTGCAGCAGGATGTAGAGTGGGTCATTTTGGGGGGGGGGGGGTTCCTGTGTGCCAAGTTTGGTCTTGATCCATCAGTATTGGGAGTTACAGTGGTATCATGAAATTACTGAAGGTACTGGAAGTCCCATCATCTGTGGTGCAACCTCCCCCAAATTGCAGTAGGATGTACGGTATATGGGTCATGGGAGGGACCAAATGTCGACTCCGTTGTTGGTATAAAACCTGTCTGCTGTGAAAGTTCTGGGTTCCTGTCCGCTAGCGGCAAAGTTTCCGCACAGGGTGGACGGACCCATCAGCTGATGTGTTGCAATAAAGCTGGTTTCCTGAATCGCAGTAGAAATTGTCACGTCATCTCTTCCCTGCGCTCGCACGCAACTTGCAGCCAGATTGCCTTGGGAGTTCTGGGACTCCGAGTTACTGCTTCAACCTGGGAGGGGCGCCGCTCTGCCCCACCGCTGTGTTGCCGCAGCCAGGCGGCGGCGCGGAGGAACGGGGGGGAGGGAGAGGGGACTCACGGGGTGGGCTCGCCGCTCACGGACCCGAGGAGGAGGAGGGGAGAGGCCACGAGGGCGGCCCCCACGGAGACGCAGCGGCAGCAGCAGCAGCAGCGCCCCCGGAAGGGCCCGAAGCCAGAGGCGCATCTTCGTGACGTCACTTCGTCGCGCCTCTGCCGAGGAGGAAGGGGAGGAAGGCCTCGCCGGCCACGCGCTGTAAGGACGCCCGGAAGGAGAGACGCCGGAGGGAGGGAGCCCTGCGGAGGCGCGGCGGCCTCTTCCTCCTTCCCTCCCTCCCTCCGGCGTCTCTTACAGCGCGCGGCCGGCGAGGCGTTCCTCCCCTTCCTCCTCGGCAGAGGCGCGACGAAGTGAGGTCACGAAGATGCGCCTCTGATTTCGGGCCCTTCCGGTGGCGCTGCTGCTGCTGCTGCTGCCGCTGCGTCTCCGTGGGGGCCGCCCTCTTGGCCTCCCCCCTCCTCCTGCTCCTCCTCGGGTCCGTGAGCGGCGTGAGTCCCCTCTTCCCGCCCCGTGAGTCCCCTCTCCCCCCCGTTCCTCCGTGCCGGCGCACTTGGGAGTTTGTGTATGCGCGGGCGCAGCCAGGAGCCGCCGGCAGCTGCCGGCAGCCGCCGGGGGGGGCGCGAAAATAAAGTTCGCTTACTCCCCCCGGAGAGCTCGGGCCGCCCCTGGCTCTGTGCGCCAAGTTTGATCTGTATTGGTGAATGGATGAGGGTTGTATTGTTTTAAGGAAGTGAGTGAAGGTACTTCAAGTCCCATCATCCGTGGTCCATCTCACAAAGAACTGCATCAGGATGTTGAGTGGGTCATGTGGGCTCTGTGTGCCAGGTTTGGTGTTGATCAGTGATTGGATTAGGTTTGCAGCAGTCTTGGAAAGTGAGGGAAGGTACTGCAAGTCCCATCATCCATGGTCTGCCCTCCTCCAAACTGCAGCAGGATGTAGAGTGGGTCATGGGGGCTCTGTGTGCCAAGTTTGATATTTATCGGTCTTTGTTAGGGGCCACAATGGTCTTTGGGAAGCAAAGCGCTTGGAAGTACTACAAATCCCATAATCCGTGGTCCATCTTTCCCAAACTGCACCAGGACGTAAAGGGCATCATGGGGGTTATGTGTGCCAAGTTTGCTTCAGGTCCGGCTGAGGCCTAGTCAGGAAAATCAAGTTGAGGGTATGGTCGAATCAGGAAGCCCCAAATCCAGGAGATCCAACTGCAGAGAGTCCCCAATATTCCTCTTGGCCCATGGCCTAAGTTGCACCAGTACCAGACCTTTTTTTTCCTTCTGCCCCATTCAGTTCCATACATCACAACACCAACTTCGTCCCTCCTCCTAAGCCTAGCCACCATTGCTTCCCCTCATCCCATCTACACAACATTTGCACAGCCAATAGCACATGAAAGACACCTCAGCAAACACCAAACAGCACATTAGCAATAAACCAGGACATTTCCCCCAGCACCACCAAAACCCACACATGGCAACAACACATTGGACCCCAGAAAACAGCCCACAGCAAGACCAGAAGCCAAATACATTTCCCCTCCCATTCAGTCCACAGAGCACCAATGCATACATCAGAAATACTTCACATAACATTGCAAATCAATAGAATAGAACATTTCTCCCAGCGCCCACACAGTCCCACACATTGTAATAACCCTCACAATCCCATAAGCCAACCCCTGCTCAAAAATAACAAACTCTTTTCCATGCCACTTAGCCACAACAGACTGGCTAATCTCCTCCCAGGCCTGTGCAAGGCCGCCGCAGTACCACCACCCACCACTAGGGCCGAAACGCCCGTCCCTCCCTCTACCGCTAAAAAAGAAAAATCCCGAACACTTAACAAAACAATAAACAACCCCCCCCCCCACCACAGACCTTCCCCCTGTTCCTACCTTGGCTTCCGCCCCCTCACCAATCATCCGTGCTGCAACCGGCCTCTAACGGGGGCCCGGCGAGCGGACGGCACTTTCTGCACACCCGCTCGCCCCGTCGCCATCTTGGAAAGGTGGGGGGGGAGCGCCCCAAAGGGAGGGGGGAAGGAGCGATCCGCGGATAAGTGAGATCTCCATAGGGACCAATGCATTCATTATCCACAAGTTGGAAGTTCCCCCGATTTGCCCCGTTGTTGTCCCAAAGCACTCTGCCCTCTTCCTCCTATCTTGTCTCCACTCTTTCTTCTCCCCTTTCTCTCTGCTTTTTGACCACTTCTTTCTTGGGACGAACTCAATGTCCCTTTCCCTGACTGGAAACAGTCAGAGGGGCCCAAAGGAACAATCATGGACTATGGGGGGAGGGAAGATGCCTTTGCCTCGGTGGATCGCCTTCAGGAGGGTTCTGGGAAGGGATCTATGCGAGTAGGGGGGGCCTCAAACTCCTAACCCAGGTCTGTGCCAGCTGGGACCTGAAGTTCACCCAAGGACACTGATCATGGACTCATCTTACTGCCATTCTCACTGCTCTGAGCTCAGCCCCATGCGGGCTCACCCAGGATCCCCACCCTCAGACTCTCTCCCCTGATCATGGACTTTGTAGTTTCCCCAAGGATGTTTCTTCACTTGGACATTTCCTGCTTTCCCCCTTCACATCATGGACCCTCAGTGACTTTACTCCTCTGCATCCCAGACCCAAAGGCTCTGCAGTACCCAAGGACAGTGGAGGACTACAACTCCCAGGAAGAAAGCAGCATTGTGTTGCCTGGTTTTAAGATCATTTCTCTGGGAGCAAGAACTGTATGGGAATGTACTGGGGATAATTGCTGGGGATCTCTGTATTGCCTTGTCTATTTTGTACCCCTTGTGTGTCCCCTTTTTGTGTCAATGTAACCTCTAAGTTAATGCCCTCAGCAGAGCGTTCCAGGGATGAACAGCACAATAATCCACTTTTCTACCCATTTTTACCTTGCACAAATAATAACCCTGGGGAAGGGACGTTGGGTTTCTTCGTGGGGTGAGGCCCACTCTTTATGCCCAAGACTCCCCCGCATATGTCCCTGTCATTCTCGGAGCTTGGCCAATGATAAGGGAATATGTCTGGTCATAAAAACAGGACCCAAAACATGGCTGATCCATGCGAGCTTCGGAACCTCGCAGCCAGCCCCAATAGCTACCTTTCCGGACCATTTTAAACTAAGCAACCATGCTTCCAAACCCTGCCAGGACTCCCTTTGCGGAGAGTTCCCCTGATGAACAAAAAGTACATTTTTCTGGCCATATGATGCTTTTCGCCAATATTGGGGGGAGGTCAGGTGTTCTGTGGAACATAGATTCCGCCATTATGGGCCTGGATCCCCCCGCTCGTGCCCCCCTTGGCCTCGGAGCTGGACCCCCAAGGACGCATGGGCCCTAGCAAACCCAAGTCACTCTACCACCCCATAGCTGGACCTGAGTGGGCTTCGGAACCCCACTTGCCGGCTGCAATAAGTTATGCTTTGGCCATTTTTAACTAAGAAACCATGCTCCCCGCTAGACTGAAACTCCCAGACAAAGGAGTTTCAGCCAAGGACAAAAGACTGCCATTAAGGTACTCAAAGACAAACAAAAAAACAGGAAGTTGGGTTTCCACATCGGGGGCCCTCCGGCCGTGAGGTTTTCAGCCACAAGTTACTTCCTCCACCCAGCCGTTTTTCCCTTTGTGTCCTTTCCCGCCCTGCGCAGCCGGCCAGGATAGGCTCGTTTGAATTCTGGCGCGCCTTTCCTATTGGCCAAAGCGCGCCGGTCTCCTCCTGGCCCAGCTGACTTTGACAGCGCGGCCAATCAGCTGTGGCTACACGTGGGAGGGGAGGGCGCCTGATTCAAATGTAAATGACTGCTTTTCTATATATTGGACTGCTTTACCATTAAAAGACTATGTTTTGCCCTTGGAACCTTGGCGTGGCATTGCATCCTATTCAGCTGAATTAGATTCTTCTCTCGGTAGTGGCGTACTTCCGTCTGGGTGAGCATTGATCTGGGTTTCTTTGGGATTTGTAGTTCTGAGAAGATCATCCAGATTTGGGCCTCGATCCTCGCTTTTAGGGGTGGCCTGGGCTCTGTCCCCTTAAGGGAACGGCCCCTAGTCGTATTTCGGCAACAAGGGAGCCTTACTGTCAATTCAGGCTGAGGGCTAGTTTTTAAAATCAGCTGAAGGAAGCCTTTTTGTAAAGAACTCTGTCTGGCACCTTTGAGATTTGGGATGTTGGAATGCTGGCCAGTCCATGGTCCCTCCTCCCTCAAACTGCACCAAGACGTAAAGTGGGGCTTGGGGGTTCTGTGTGCCAAGTTTGGTTTTGTTGTCTCATTGTTGGGGGCTGCAAAGTGTATTGGACCTAAACTCCCACCATGCCTGACTGGCTCAGGCCTTTTCCTTACTTCCCTCTGGCACTTTTGAGTCTCGGAATGTTCGCGTTGGCTGGCCAATGGGAGTTGTTTATGCAAATAACCCCACAGTGGGAGCCAATCCGAAAGATGCCACATGTCCTTCCGCCCTTCCGCCCTTCTGCCCTCCGGACAGATACAAACATTCAGCTTTATTAAGGTATACAGAAGATACAGATTTATCATTTTTCTATACCGCCCCTCTCAGCCCGAAGGCGACTCGGGGTGGTTTACACAAGGCAGTCTCTGCCCTTCAATCAAAAACACAAGCAAAACCAAACCAAACCATAACCATATAACACAACAATTGCCAATTAAAACATACAATTGCAGTCTCAGCGTCACGTTGAAATCAGTTTCCGTCACATGGTCGTCATTCCATAGATCTAATTAAACCGTTATATTTCATCAGCAAATGCCTGCTCAAACAGCCAGGTCTTGACTTTCTTGCGAAATGTCAGGAGGGAGGGGGCTGATCTGATGTCACTAGGGAGGGCGTTCCAAAGTCGAGGAGCCACCACTGAGTAGGCCCTGTCTCTCGTCCCCGTCAATTGCTCCTGCGAAGAAGGCGGGACCGAGAGCAGGCCCTCTTCGGCTGATCTTAAACATCTCGATGGTTCAAAAGGAGAGATGCATTTGGACAGGTAAGTTGGACCAGAACCGTTTTGCAGTGGTTCTCAACCTGTGGGTCCCCAGATGTTTTGGCCTCCAACTCCCAGAAACCCTAACAGCTGGTAAACTGGGTCGGAATTCTGGGAGTTGTAGGCCAAAACACCTGGGGACCCACAGGTTGAGAACCACTTGTTTAGGGCTTTAAAGGCTAAAGCCAGCACTTTGAATTGTGCCCAGTAGCAAACTGGCAGCCAGTGGAGCTGACACAATGGGAGTTGTACGCTCTCTGAATGCCGCTCCTGTTATCAACCTGGCTGCTGTCTGTTGGACTAGTAGCAGCTTCCGAACAGTCTTCAAAGGCAACCCCACGTAGAGAGCGTTGCAGTAATCTATACGGGATGTAACCAGAGCGTGGACCACCGTGGCCAAGTCAGACTTCCCAAGGTACAGGCGCAGCTGGCGCACATGTCTTACTGTCAGGACAGATACCACTAGATCTGTGTCTCATTCCTATCTAAATATGGTAACTTACATTCAACCCTCTTGAAGTTGTTTTATTTTTAGTTTTCCAATCATTTAAGATGTTTTTGGCTCCATCTATAGCCAGGCATGGGCAAACTTGGGCTCTCCAGGTGTTTTGGACTTCAACTCCCACAATTCCTAACAGTCGGTAGGCTGCCTGGAATTGTGGGAGTTGGAGTCCAAAACACCTGGAGGGCTGAAGTTTGCCCATGCTTGATCTACACTGACTTTGATGTAGTCCTGATGCTTAATGTGCATCACCGCGGTGAGCGCCACCTGCATGTAAAGACTTGAGTTCTTAAAGGTTTGCATTGTTAAAGTGTGTTTTTGCAGCCTGCACAGTTTGCAAGAGGTTTAGTTGCATTGATTGGTCCTTAGCACCTGTCAATTATCATTAGCAGAGCCCAGTTTGTTTATTTATTTCAACTTTTGACCGCCACTCCCGGAGGCTCAGGGCAGTTTACATATAAGATAGGATGAATAAAACATTATATAAAACAAGAAAATTTAAAAGAAATTTAAAAAGCTCACAAGATTAATCAAAAGCCTGCTTGAATAGATGAATCTTGCATGCTCTGTGGAAAGTATACAAATTGTGCAGAGCACGACTCTCAGGCGGCAAAGCATTCCACAACACCGGGGCAATGATTGAAAAAGCCCTTCGCTGAGTTGTCGTCAGGCGGAAAGATCTTAAGCTGGGGATGTCCAAGAGGTTCTGATCCTCTGATCGTAGTGATCTCGGGGGGTTATATGGGACTAGGCGATTCCTTAGATACACTGACCCCAATCATGTATTGCCTTGAAAGTGAGAACTAACACCTTGAAAGTAATCCGGAATTAGATTGGTAACCAGTGCAGATCCCGGAGTATAGGTGTTATATGACAGCTCTCAGGTTCCCCTGCGAGAAGTCGGGCCGCAGTGTTCTGCACTAGTTTAAGTTTCCGGATCAGAGTCAAAGGCAGGCCAATGTAAAGAGCGTTACAGTAGTCAAGTTGTGAGATGACCGTGGCTTGGATTACCGTGGCCAGGTCTTTCCGGGACAGATAGGGAGCCAGACGCCTCGCCTGACATAGATGGAAAAACGCAATTCAGCTGACATTGGAGACCTGAGCCTCCATTGACAACAGAGGGTCCAAAAGGACTCCCAGGCTTTTTACTAATGATGACGGGCGTAATGCCTCGCCATCCAGGGTCGGTAGTTGGATGTCCCTATTGCCAGGACGACCCAGCCATATGATCTCCATCTTCGCCGGATTCACCTTCAACCTGCTGGCCCGCAACCATCCAGTAACGGCTTCAAGTCAAAGATGGAAATTATTGGGTACAGAGTCCGGACAGCCCTCCATCCTCAGAATGCAGGCATGTAGCCAGGGGGGGGGGGCTAAGGGGGCTTCAGCCCCTCCCCCAAATTCTCAGGGTGGTCCGCGAAAAGGCCTTACTGGTACATTATTTAAACTTATGTTTATTCATATCATGATCTGATCACCATGCTCATTATATCCCACATTAATGGGGTTATTGGGATAACAATACAAAAGTTTTGCTAGGGTAGACCCTCTTCCACCCAGTCTCAGCCCCCCCAAACCAGCCCCCCCCCCCGAATCAAAATCCTGGCTGCGGCCCTGTCAGAATGAGTTGAGTGTCATCAGCGTACTGATGGCACTCAAGCCCAAAGCTACGTACTAGCTGAGCAAATGGTTGCATGTAGATGCTAAATAACAAGGGGAGAGTATGGCTCCCTGGGGGCCCCCACAAGATAGAGGGAAACCCCAGAGGCCAACTCCCCCCCCGGCGCTTCATTGTAGTAGATATTGATCCTCTCCAACTGCAGGAACAGAACCGTCCTTGCTGCTCATGGCAAAGCTCAACTGTGGGAAGAGCCTGCCTTTGTCGTCATCTGATTGAGGATCAGGTTGCTTGCTCTTCCAGTTCCAAAAAACCTCCAGTCGGCAAAATCGAGGAGCGCAGCTCTGCAGGACTACAGTTCCCAGAACCGCAAGTAAACACATGAGAAATCTCGTGAGAGTCGCTTCCATGATTTAAAATCTTGAAATCGACCAGTAGATCACGATCGACCAGTAGATCACGATTGATGTAATGAGCACCCCTGTTCTAGAGACTACCAGGATCCCTCCTGTAAGGACGTGTTTAAAAGGGTTCTCCAGACCAGGCCCTTGGTTAGGCCATCTGTCAATACCAGTCTGTTTTCCTTGGAATTCAAGCAGAAGGCTCAGCATATCGGAAGGTTGAGTAAGTCTGGGGAGTTCCAAGCACCTCCAAATCAGTCGTTTAGCCTCAAGAGGAAGACTTCGTGGCTTCAAGTTCGCCCATCTGATTGGGGCTGCGAGTGTTCCTACCTCAAAGTCATTGGAAGAGAAAGGACTCAGAGAGCCTTCCGGCTAAAGCTTTGTGGACCAAAACAGTAAAGGAACTTTAAAGTAAGCACTTTTCTAACTTATTTTGGAGACTCGTCAGTTATTATTTTATGGAAATTAAGCAATGTGCCTGAGTGAAGTTAACTCATGTAATGGACAATAAAGTGTTTGAGTTAACCAAAGTGGTCAGTTTGGTCCTTGGAGCTCTGAGCCTTTAACGGGAGGCAAAAAAGCAATCCCCTGGGATAGATAGACCACATCCTTGTCCTTTCACAAGGCACTGATAAGAACATAAGAACATAAGAACATAAGAAGAGCCATGCTGAATCGGGCCTCAGCCCATCTAGTCCAGCATTCTGTGTCACACAGTGGCCCACTAGTTGTACACAGGGATCTCTAGCAGAAAGGAGGGCAAAACCCTCACCTGCTCCCGACCCCCACAACCAGTACCCGGGGAAATCCTGCCTGCCTCCATCAACACAGAGGTGGCACTTGGATGTCCATTTCAGTAGCTACTGATTCCCTTGGTATCCATGAATCTGTCTAATCCTGCCTTGAAGCTGTCCAGGCTGACCGCTGTCACAACCTCCTCTGGAAGTGAGTTCCATAACCCAATGACCCTCTGGGTGAAGAAATATTTCCCTTTATTAGTCCTAACTTTCCTACCTTGGAGCTTTAGGGAGTGCCCCTAGTCCTAGTGTTGTGTGACAGAGGAAATATTTTTTCTCTATTCACCTTTTCTATCCCATGTATGATTTTATACACTTCGATCAAGTCACCTCTTAAACGCCGTCTTTCAAGGCTGAAAAGACCAAGGCGTTGCAACCTGATTTCGTAAGGGAGCTGCTCCATCCCTTGGATCATTCTTATTGCCCTTTTCTGTACCTTTTCCAGTTCCATTATATCCTTCTTAAGGTGCGGTGACCAGAATTGTACACAGTACTCCAGATGTGGCCTCATCATAGATTTGTAGAGAGGCAATACAACATTTGACGACCTATTTTCGATTCCCTTCCTGATCATGCCAAGCATAGAATTTGCTTTTTACTGCTGCTGCGCACTGGGTTGACATCTTCATTGAGCTGTCCACCAAAACCCCAAGATCCCTTTCCTGGTTTGTCTCGGAAAGCTTTGACCCCATCAATTGGTAGGTGTAGTTGGGGTTCTTTGCCCCGATGTGCATGACTTTACACTTGTTTAGGTTAAAATGCATTTGCCACTTTGTTGCCCAATCACTCAATTTCGAGAGATCTTTCTGGAGCTCTTTACAATCAGTTTCATTTTTAACTACCCTGAACAATTTAGTGTCGTCTGCAAACTTTGCTACCTCAGAATTTACTCCTACATCCAGGTCATTAATGAATAAATTAAAAAGTAACGGACCCAAAACTGAACCTTGGGGTACTCCACTTCTCACCTCTTTCCACCCAGAGAAATGTCCGTTTATTACCACCCTTTGTTTCCTACAGTTTAGCCAGGTTCCAATCCAGGACAAGACCTGTCCTCTGATTCCGTGGCTGAAGAGCTTATTTAGGAGCCTTTGGTGAGGGACTTTGTCAAAAGCCTTTTGAAAGTCAAGGTAAACAATATCGACTGGGTCCCCTTTATCTATGTGTTTATTTACACCCTCAAAGAATTCTAACAAGTTAGTAAGACTTGATTTGCCTTTGCAGAAACCATGTTGATTTTCCTTCAGCAATGCCTGTTCTTCTATGTGCTTAGTAATTTTTTCTTTAATAATGGTTTCCATCACTTTGCCTGGAACTGAGGTTAGACTAACTGGACTATAATTTCCTGGATCACCCCTGGATCCTTTCTTGAAGATCGGAGTTACATTTGCCTCCCTCCAGTCCTCGGGTACAGTGCCTGATCTTAGAGAAAGGTTATATATTTTGGCTAGAATTTCAGCAATTTCACACTTGAGTTCCTTAAGAACTCTGGGGTGGATGCCATCTGGCCCTGGTGATTTGTTGACATTTAGTTTAGTAAGGCATGTGAGAACATCTTCCTTGTTTATCTCTATCTGGTTTAATTCATTTAATTCCCTCCCTGAAAAAACTGACTCAGCTGCAGGCATATGTTGTCTGTCCTCCTGTGTGAAAACGGAGGCAAAGAAGTCGTTTAGCCACTCGGCAATCTCCTTGTCTTCACTTATTGTCCCTTTCTTACCATTTTCGTCAAGTGGCCCAACTGCTTTTCTAGTTGGGTTTCTACTTCTGATGTACTTAAAGAAGTTTTTGCTATTTTTTAAATATTCTTAGCTATATGTGCCTCAAAATTGGCTTTCCTGACGGTTGCTTTGCATTTAGTTTGCCAGAGCTTGTGTTCCTTTCTGTTCTCCTCAGTAGGAAGAGCCTTCCATTTCTTAAATGAGTTTTTCTTCTTTCCAATCACATCTTTTACTTCATTTGTAAGCCATGCCGATGTCCTCTTGGACTTTCCCGGCCTCTTTCTTATTTTAGGAATGCATTTTAGTTCGGCTTGTTTTAAAGTATTTTTAAACAGTTTCCAAGCATTTTGGAGGGATTTGATTTTTTACTGTTCCTTTTAGTTTGTTCTTTACTATTTTTCTCATTTTGGTGAAATTCCCTTTTGAAAATTTAAGGTCTCTGTGTTAGTTTTCACTGACAGTTTGCTATCAAACTTAAGTTTAAGGTTATTGTGTTGTGGTCACTGGTACCTATGGGCTCAGTTACAAGGACATCTTGAACGAGATCTTGTTCATTAGTTAGCACCAAGTCCAGGATCCCCTTTCCCTGGTTGGTTCCATGACCATCTGCTCAAGGGAATAATCAGCTAGCATGTCGAAGAACCTTGTCTCTCTTTCATGCATAGAACAAGAATTTAGCCAATCTATTTGGGGATAGTTGAAGTCCCCCATTATGACTAATTTATTGCTTTTTGAGGCCTGTTTAATTTCATTTTCCAGATAGCAGTCTGCCTCTGGAGTTTGGTTGGGAGGGCGATAGCAGATCCCTAATGCTAGATTAGTTTTTTTGTCCTGGGATTTTTACCCACAATGTTTCTGTAGGTGAGTTTGAATTTTCTTGAAGTTCTAATTCATGAGATTCTAGCTCTTCATTTATGTACAAGGCCACACTGCCACCGTTTTTCCCTCTCCTGTCTTTCCTGTACAGTTTATAACCTGGAATTTTTGTGTCCCAATTGTTTTCCTCTGTCCACCAGGTTTCTGTTATGCCAATAATATCAATATTTTTTTTCTTTTAACCCGGGAGTGACGGCACATGCACTGTGGTTTATATAATCACCACCTCAAATTGGTTCCAGGATTTTATATGTAACCTGTAAAGGGAAACCACTTCAATACCAGTTTGAAACTACATTAAAGGATCAGTGTAGATGGGGCCTTAACATTCTGTTCAAGTATTTTGGGGAATAACAGGAATAGAGATGTCCCTCACTGTTCTGTCCCTACTCCCTTACCTTTTCTCCCCTTGATACTGTCAACAGATTTAGACGGTGGTGGTTTGAATACTCATTTCACATATCTCTGTTAATGATGGAAAAATAAACTTCCCATCCTAGTCGCATACTCTCCGTCCAAGAAAATCCAGGGGTAAATTATAAATTCAGCCCCTTCTACATTGCCAAGTAATCCAGCTGGAAACGACTTGAAGGCACACAAAACCAACTGAGCACTTTATATAGACTTTTCTAGGTAGAAGATAAAATGTTACTGTTTCTCAGTTGTGCGTATTCTACTGGACCAAAGCATTTCATTTCCTCTGATTACACTAACTTGTTCTCTTTTGCCCAAAGCTCAAATCTTACTAATATATTAGGGGTGGGGTGAGGAGGTTTGAATCCAAAAGGAACCCTAAAATGGAGAGAAGACAAGATTGTTCTTTGCACAGGATAATAGATTCAGAAGAGATTGCAAGGGTCATCCAATCCAATCTGCTGCCATGCAAGAAAAACACAATCAAAGCACTATATTCACGCTCTATGTTTTTCTACTCCAACATCTCATTGTTTAATTAAATCTATTTTATAAGTATTTTTATTCAAAATAAAAAAAATTATTTTGAGACTGAAGTGTCAATCAGATGAAGCATGCATGGGTACTCATTGTAGGAAAGATCTCATATGGAAAAGGTCTGAAATATATTCAAAGATATAGAAAGAGATCCAATTTAGCAGATCATTGTTGTGCAACTACTATTATTGTTCTTGTTGTTTGCTTAACTTTATCCCACCTCTCGATATACTACTTAGGTGATCCCTTGTAGTCCGAGGATGATGGTCCTCCAAGTGATGTGATCTGGCGGTGGGTCCGTAGGTGGCTGTGGAGCCCTATTCTTGATCTGTATCTTCTCCCACAGTGAGGGCATTGGTTTCCAGGTGGAAGGCGGTCCTGGTTGGGATTGGCTTGACGCACCTTCCTCTTGGCATGTTTCTCTCTTTTGCCCTCCATTCGTGCCTCTTCAAATTCTACAGCACTGCTGGTCACAGCTGACCTCCAGCTGGAGCGCTCAAGGGCCAGGGCTTCCCAGTTCTCAGTGTCTATGCCAGAGGTTTTAAGGTTGGCTTTGAGCCCATTATTAAATCTCTTTTCCTGCCCACCAACATTCTGTTTTCCGTTCTTTAGTTGGGAGTAGAGCAACTGTTTTGGGAGGCGGTGGTCGGGCATCCGGACAACATAGCCAGTCCAGCAGAGTTGATGGCAGAGGACCATCGCTTCAATGCTGGTGGTCTTTGCTTCTTCCAGCACGTTGACATTTGTCCGCTTGTCTTCCCAAGAGATTTGCAGGATTTTTCGGCGGCAGTACTGATGGGATCGTTCCAGGAGTTGCATGTGACAGCTGTAGACAGTCCACGTCTTGCAAGTGTATAGCAGGGTTGGGAGGACAATAGCTTTATAAACAAGCAACTTGGTATCCCTACGGATGTACTAGTGCTCAAACACTCTCTGCTTCATTCGGAAAAATGCTGCGCTCACAGAGCTCAGGCGGTGTTGTATTTCGGTGTCAATGTCTCAATATAGAGACCCAATATGGTTATTATATTTAAAAGATTTTACATACATGTACTGAAGTACTGTTATTTTTTTTCTTCCAGTGGTCATCAGAGCTGTTTGTGATATAAATCCATAAGATTTTTATCATGTTGATGCTTTTACTGTAGTTTCTTCATTTTGTTCCATCATCATGATTATTTTTAATTTTATTACAATTCATATTTTATGTTAAGATACCTTGAGCTTGATTTTAGCACAAAAAAATGGGATTAAGGATGGAAAAGGTGGATTCATGATGTCAAAGTCCTATCAGCACGTACATGTATTTGCTGTAAACGCACAGAACCGGTATTTCTTGTGTTTGACTGCAGAGATAAAAGTATTTACATTCAGTCTAATAGTGAAACCATATGTTCTGTAGTCAGAGTGGAAAGTGGAAATGGCTCTTTTAGTAGTTGTGTAGGAAAGGGAAGTTCAGCAGATGTTAATTGATACGCAACTACTAGGTTACAAGCAATTCCCTGTTGAAATTCCTGTTCTGTACAACCTTTTTTAAAAGAGCAGGGACTATTGCTAGTTTTTACTCTGACAGCCTTATCCCTCAAAATAAATTCCATTTACTTCAATAAGACTCATTCTCCGGCCAATTGGGAGTAAAAGCCATTAACTTTGATGGCATTAATTTCACAGTAGACATGCACAGAATTATATTACAAGAGTTTCCCTGTAGCTGAAAGGCTTTTTATCAATTGAGATATTCACAGACAAAGTTCCTTTTCCAGAGATAAAATTATATGGGATCATGGGATCCTTTGACGAGACAATAAAGTGCAGAGTAGTCAGAAAACTTCAAGCTATTTTGAAGCTCTATTCATAGAAAAGACAACCCCTGCTTGACTCAAAACTCAGGCAGGTAAGCAAATCATAGCAGTGAAAGATATGAAAACTTGGAACTGATAACATTCCTTGTGTTGCAGCAAAAATACACCAAGAGACTCAGGCTGACTGGAATGCATTTAAGTTTATTTTTTTAAAATGAGTAATTTGGAGCCGGAGGATGTAAAGATAATTCCCAAGTTACACTGGCTCCTCGATTATCCAACAAGATACACTCTTATAGTCTTTTTGCCAAGTGTGGTACAGAAGCCAACCCTCCCCCCCCCAAAACAACCTCAAATTGAACATCTCTGGGGGCCCTTCCACACAGCCTAATAAAATCCCACGTTATCTGCTTCGAACTGGAAATCTGGAATATATGGACTCTAATACCCCAGTTCAAAGCGGATATTGTGGGATTTTCTGCGTTGATATCCTGGGTTATATAGCTGTGGGTTATATAGCTGTGTGGTTATATAGCTGTGCCTGGGCTTCTGAGGGTTGGTCTCTATTACCCTTCTTAATTCTATAATTACCCAGCAACTAACTAAAATCACAAATGTTCAGTCTACAAAAATAGAATATATGCCTAACCACAACTTCACAGGTACATATTTATCTATATTTCTGCATTGTTGTGGCTAGAATGCTTGCCTAGCATAAGAACATATTTTTTAATTTTCTATTACTATGCTGAGAAAAAGCTAGAGGAAAGTATTTACACATTATTTTTATTATTATTCTTGCACCAACATTTGCAGTTCTGTAAATGAAAAGCAAGAGACAAGTTGTTCCTGTCTACTGGTCAGAACATTGTAACCTTGACATCATGCAAATGTGCTTCCTGCAGTGCAATGTGATTTATATTTTAATATTTCAGTGCTGTTTCCTTGTTCTGAGCAGACTAGTCATACATTCAGCACAGCTAAAACTGTTTGTAAACAGGGGTTTCATAAACACTTGTTTCCAGCCCATTGGCAGTGTGCATCTCAGTGCTATGGAAGCATGAGAGCTGTAATTTGGTGGAGCATTAGCACTATTCGGAAGATAATGCTAAAGACCTCATAATACTACAACCCCCATTTATTATTTTGTATCAAAAGCATTGCATAAATTAATATAAAACTGATAAAAATAGAAGGAGCGCAGATGGCTAAATATATTTTGACAACTCCCATGATTCCATAGTACTATGCCATAGCACTGAGTCAAGTGGTGTCAAACTGCACTAATTCTATAATGTAGATGTATCCCAGGTATGGTATATACCAGTGCTACATACAAGTTCTAAAATAACCCGGAAGATGAAGAAGCAATTCCTAGATGTGGGAAAGAGCAACCACAGTCATAATCCTGTTCATGCTCAGGGGATCTGATTTTGAACTGCTCCTTGTGAGGAAAATATTCTGACCCCACTCTTAAGTACACAAATATACACAGAGGTCATAAAATGTACTGAATCTTAAAATAGAAAGAATAGGGGCAACACAACTAATATTAGAATATATAAATGTTATATAGTATATAGAATGGAAAGGTATAAAGATATAAAGATTGTCTCCATAAGAAATGAATATATAAAAGGAAATAATCCTCATGTTGGTGGTGGGAATTGTAAATGTTCTGTGAGTGTTTGGTATGTTTTTGTGTGTGTGTGTGTGTTAAAATAAAATAAAAATTTGTTATTAAAAAAAACAAAAAAAAACGAATACTAGAATAATACGGGTTGATCCTAGGCAAACATACAAAACCCAAGACAAAAGTCTCTTCCCAGTCCATTGTAGTGTCTGTCACATAGCAGCAGCATGCTAGACATCACACCACTGCAAATTGGATGCATGACAAAGACTCTTCGACTGCAGACAGAATCAACAACATGAACATAACCTGCACGCTGGAGGGAGGAAAAAAAATAGAGTCTAAAGAAGGGTACATGGAAAAGACACATGGTTCTCCAAGTCGTGAATTAATGCATGAACAAATGAGAATTCTTCTCTCTCCAACTATGGTGCTTGTCTAACCCTGTAAGGATAACCATCTAAGAGAAGGAAACTCAAACCAAACCTGATATCGGAGGTGACCCCCTTTTTCTTAGGCTCTGTAGAAGACAGTTTAAAACCAAGGGATTAATAGTTTTCCCAAGAACACCAGGCTGGAAGTGATCCCAGAATCCCCTATCTGTCCCCCACATGGGAACCTAAGGCTCTTCCCATGGCCCCATGGTCCCACATGACAATGCCTCTGTAACCCACACTTTATGAATATACCCAGTTATTTTCCTTTTGCAATACTCTTATGGACTTTTGCTCATCCCCTAAATCCTTTTTCTTTCTGTCCAGTACCCCTTTCTCTTGGACTATCTTTTATGAAATTAATAAACTGTGTATCTTTCTGGTGGGTAGGCAGGGGTGATCAGGATGGTATATTTCCCCCATAAACCCCAATGTATTTCCCCTCATGTTTTCCCCATGTATGTAATTTTTAAAATATGAAAGTGCCACTGTTTACCTTTAGCCAGCTACCTTGGGCGAGGCTTGCCAGCTGCAAGTTTGTGATTCAATCATCCCTCCACTAGCCTAATTTGCATGGCAATGGCAGGAGCCAGCTCTTTCCCCTTTGGGCCACTGGTTTCTGCTAATGAATAGACTAAGGCCTCTGAGTTTTGCCTACCTTGGGCTATTGATTAATAGGCAAAACTATTTCTATATTTCATAAACAGCCACCTCTATCAGCCTCGAAAACTGGTACATAGCTACAGCTTCTTCATTTGTTTACCATCCAAAGAACTAAGACCCTGGAGCAATATATTAATCTGTGTCTGTCAAACAGAGAAAAACACAGATGAGGACTTTTGATAATCAACCAAAAGACAATAGAATGGCTCAGCCTGAGAACAAGAGGGTTCTTGCTGAACACTTGGCCACTTGATCTACATATTACCGTATTTTTCGCTCCATAAGACGCAGTTTTTTTCCTCCCAAAGTAGGATGAAAAATCAGCCGCGTCTTATGGAGCGAAGATGCAGGCAGGGGGAGGCGCTGGAGCAGGGGGCGGCGATATACTCACCATCTGGAGACCGCCGCCTCTGTCGCCGCCTCTCCTCTTCTCTGGTCCGAGGGCGGACTCGAGCAAAGGGCAGGGGGAAAAGAAGGAGCAAGAGGGGGAGCGAAGCAGCGTCGCGTCAGAGCGTCGCGTCAGAGGGCTCTGACGACACACTGCTGCCCGCCTCTTGCCCCTTTTCCTTCCCCCCGCCCTTTGATCACTCGAACAAAGGGCGGGGGGAAAGAAGGAGCAAGAGGGGCAGCAAAGCAGCGTCGCGTCAAATTTTTTTTTCTATTTTCCTCCTCTAAATCTAGGTGCGTCTTATCAGCAGGTGCGTCTTATGGAGCGAAAAATACGGTAATCCCATCAAAATGTTTTTCTGCCTTCATTGTTTTACACATCACTCACCTCTTTGCCCCCATTGGCTGGAAACCGAAAGAAGATGCAGCCAGCCAGCAAGATTCCATCCAATCAACACAAAGCTGGTCTGGGGGTGGGAAGTGGGAAATTTGAATCTGCAACCTTATAAAATGGCATGTATTTTGAATGTAACTTTATGACTGCTTTGCGACAAGGATATTGCAGTTGTCATCCTCTTCAGCTGATGAGAAATAAAGACCTCGGGGGGTTTTCTTCAACTTGGTGAGATTTATTGGGAAATCTTGGGCTGGGTTTTTATGTGTCCTGCCTTTGCTCACCAAGGGTTTTGATCCCTCTTTTTGGGCACCAGGGCTCTCGCCTCTTATGGGCAGAGCCAACTCAAATTCTGTTCGGTAACAAACCTACGACCTGAGGATCTCGCTACCACCGCCCAAGCTTGCTAGACCCCAGCAGACGAACCTTCGGTTTAAAGGGTAAGGCCAGTTCTGTGTATGCTGCGCTCCACCAGAAAAATCTATTGCACAGGCTCGAAGGACACATCCAACCTCCATCAACAACGCACTTGTAGAAAGCGTGGGATGAGTCCTTCCTGAATCTTCGTTCGCGAAGAAAAGCCAGGAAGACCTATGGGAACCTGCCACTCCCTCTGAAACCTATGTTATAGCATTGTTATTGTTAATTGCTATCAAGCCAACTTCACCTTCTGGTGACCTAATAAATGAAATACATCCAAGGCCCCAGTTTGCAACTGTATTATATGGTCAGTGACCATATAACAAAGTTTCAGCGTGGAAGGGGCCCAGCTCACCCTATCATCTACAATCATGCTCGGGCCTTGCAGATTTAGGACCATGCCCCATGAGTATACCTGTTGTAATACAGTCTTCCTCTTTTCCTATTGCCTTCTACTTTAAAAAGCATTATTGTCTTTTCTAGTGAGTCATGTCTTCTCATGATATGACCAAAGAGTGACAGCCTCAGTTTAGTCATCTTGACTTTCTGCAAGAAACTTTATCTTTGCCTGTTTTAGGATGAGTTTTCTATTTAGCCTGTGAATCTGCTAGATCACACTGACCAACATCTCTTGCTTTGGTATATGTTTTCGGAGTGCTGTAAAATGCTAGCTGACCTAAACTCTCCCAGGGACAAAAATAAAAGGCACTAGATCTAATCAGCAGAGCACAAAACCTCCACTGTTATACTGCTATGTGGGACAGTAAATAATTGATACATGCATTTAAAGATTAGGGACACACTGTACTGACTTGGTGGCATTTCCCTGCTTGGAATGACAAATACAGGTTTCACAAGAACTGTGTGGAGTTCTCCTATGGATTCACAAATTAGCACTGCTGGGAGGAAATGCAGACACAGTAGTAAACAAGGTCTTTTTTATAGAGTAATGTAATGCTCTGGCATGAAGATCATATTGCATTTAAAGGAGTGATCATGCTAAATTACCTTACACAAATTGGCAGCGTACTTGAATGTTGGCAAGCAGATGTCTAGCTGCTATTTTTGACACCTTTCCTATGGTAATTGTCAGAGTTTTGCAGGTGCCTTTGAGATTCCCCCTTAAGACACTCAAATTATCTTTTGATATAATAACCTACATTGTTGTAGCTGACTCAGGCAGAGCAGTACAATTTGCTCTATAGTTGTTGTTCCCCCCCCTGTAATGCTTATTTAGACAAAGACCTTGAGGCTGGTAAAAGAAACTGAATAATTTAAAGAGATAATGGAATATGATTCTCACGTCCATGTCACAAAGTCCAGTCCAGCTGTAGGCATATTAAGCATTTTGTACCTACATGTTCTTTGTTGTATAATTTAGATTTCAAAGGGTGAGGCTCAAAATCAACAAAACAGCAGTACTTTTATTGGCAATAAAACATGTCATACAAGCAAAACAATCTTTCATACTAGATAGGGCTGCCAGAATGAAAACTGGAAACAGCCATGTCTTTAAAAGTTGTGTGGAATAGATATTTTAGCAAGGGTTTCATTTTACCCAGTTGCATAGGATGCAATATCTTCTATATAACGATTAAAGATACAGGAGCTGCCTCCAATGTCTATTTTGGAAAGGCAACCCTAACTGAAATCTTAAAGCAGTATTTCATAAAAAGGAATATTGGCTAATTTATTATCATTAAATGTTTGGTTGCATGCTGCAAGTCACTTTTGGTGTAAGAGAAACAGCCATCTAAAAAGATGTTGCCCAGGGGATGCCCAGATGTGTTACAATCCCGCGGAAAGGCTTCTCTGCAGGGTGTGCTTTTCACCTTACGAACAGATGAGCAGCTTAAGCTCTGAGGATTACCTGGAAAGGAAACCCACTGGAGCATTGCAGCTCACCAAAATACTTGGGAGTTACCTTGGATATTGCTCCGACCTACAAAAACACTGCTTGACTGTCAAGCAAAAAGTGGGCACTAGAAATAATATGATACGAAACTGACTGGCACAACCTAGGGATCACAACCAGACACAGTGAAGACATCTGCCCTTGCACTTTGATACTCTGCTGCTGAATGTGCATGCCCAGTGGGGAACACATCTAACCACAATAAAACAGTGCATGTGGCTCTTAATGAGATGTGCCGCATTATCACAGGATGTCTACGCCCCACACAACTGGAGGAATTATACTGTTTAGCCAGTATTGCACCACCTGACATCCGTGGGAAGTAGCAGCCAATAATGAAAGGACCAAAGTAGTGACATCTCCGGCCCATCCCCTGTTCGGATATCAGCCAGCATGCCAATGCCTTAAATCAAGAAATAGCTTTCTAAGATCTACAGAGATCTGCAGGAACACCTCATCAAGCAAGAGCCCAAAAGTGGCAGGCTAAAACCCGGAACCTCAAGCCATGGCTGATACCAAATGAGACTCCCTCCTGGACACACAGAAGACTGTACGGCTTGGAAGGTGCTGAACAGACTGCGTTCTGGCACTACAAGATGCAGAACCAACCTTAAGAAATGGGGCAACAAAGTGGAGTCCACAACATGTGAGTGTGGAGAAGAGCAAACCACAGACAACCTATTACAATACAGTCTGAGCCCTGGAGGACCTTCTTACAGCGAGACCAGAGGCACTCTAAGTGGCCAGCTACTGGTCCAAGGACATTTAGTATAATGCCAAGTTCTTAACTTTGTGTTTTTAAATACAACTATACCCTCAATTCGCTTCTGACATGATAAATAAATAGTAAATGTTTTTTAAAAAAATTGGTTCAGTCGCTCCCAACTCTTCATGACCTCATGGATGAGCCCAAACCAGAGCTCCCTGTTGGCAGTCAACCCCCCCACCCAGCCCCTTCACAGTCAAACTAGTCATTTTAAGGATAATATCCATCTATCTTGCCCATGGTCGACTCCTCTTCCTTTTTCCTTCAATTTTCCCCAGCAAAATAATCTTCTTCAAGCTTTCTTGCCTTCTCCTTATGTGGCTAAAGTACTTAATCTTTGCCTCTAATATCCTTCCTTCCAGTGAGCTGTTGGGCTTTATTTCCTGGAGGATGGACTGGTTTGATCTTCTTGCGGTCCAAGGCACTCTCAGAATTTTTCTCCAACACCACAGTTCAAAAGCATCTATCCTCCTTCGCTCAGCCTTCCTTATGGTCCAGCTCTCACATCCATAGGTTACTACAGGAAATACCATTGCTTTAACTATGTAGATCTTCAGTGCCAGTGTGATGTCTCTCTTTACTATTTTATCAAGATTGGTCATCGCTTTCCTTCCAATAAGTTAACGTCTTCTGATTTTCTGGCTCTAACCCACATGATCAATACCATCAAAGCCTTGTTTTAACCCACATAATCAATACTATCAAAGGTAGCAATGCAGATATTCCTTCATAAATGGCAGGTGTTCAGTTTTATAACTATTCAGTCTCTGTACTGGATCAAATTGATGCTGCCAAAAAAGCACTGCACCAATATTATTTCAACCTATCCCAGATAATGTTTCCAAGGGAAGTATATGATGATTCAGATCTAAAATGAGAAAAAAGTGTTGACTCTTGCATTTCGTTGCCAAGAAAGCTTTCAGAAGTGCAAGCAGATCTGTCACCTTCATTTGCCAAGACCCTAAACTTGATTCTTGCTTGGCTTCCCAACAACAGTATTGTTCAGTTTTGCACTTTGCAAACAGTAGTGGGAATCCCTTTGCTTTCTTTAACTTCTGCAGTAAAGGGAAATAAAGATTAGAAAATGGTATCGCGGAAATAACCAGAGAGGTAGCAAGGATTTAGCACAATCTGTTCTGGAAGAACAATGGTCAGTCTTAAACTGTTTCCTTGTTCTTTTTTATTTGGGAGAATAATAATCATTATTCTAGAAAAATAAGGATAACTCTTTTTAAAAATATTTTTTATTAATAAAGTGTACACAGTGGAGAAGGATAACAAAATTGAAATAAAGTTGGGATATTATTTGTTATTGTCTTCTTCAGTAGATATCTAAAACAAAAAGTTTCTATGATATTAAAAAAAATCTTATCTAAACATAAATAGAAAAATAGAAAAGCTACTGTTGTTTGAATTGAAGCAAGGACAGAAAAGTTAAGAAAAGAAAAAAACCCACTTGCAACTTTCTCACTGCTGTCTTCTTCATAATCAAAAATCTATGTTTTTGTCATATATTTTCTTTTATACAGTAGATTAACTTTTCAGGATCCCTTGAATATCATTGGGGATCCTGTTATTCTTGTCACTATCTCCCTTTTTATTATTTTCTTCTTGTTCCTGCATTTCTGTAGTACTGACTTGCTCTTACTAATATAAAATACCTCAATGTTTTCCTTTTCTTTTTTAAAAAAATCAATAAAAAGCTCTCAATCTTTTTGAAATATAGAAGGGTCTGTATAATCATAGACAGTTTGTCCATCTCTGCCAGATCCATCATTTTTGTAATCCATAAATCTTGGGTTGGAATTTTTTTTCTTGTTTTCAATAATAAGTGTATACAATATTTGCTACTGTCACCATATATTTTAAAAGTTTTGTTTTTTTGAAGGCAAAATTGCATTTGTAAATCCCGACAGAAATTTATTTATTTTATTTCCAACATTTCTACCCCGCTCTTCTCAACCCCTGAGAGCGGCCTAACAAAAGGCACAATTCGATGCCAGCATAAATACAATATAAAACCAAAAACATATAGCATTAAAATACAATTAACATTAACACATCATACACATTCTCTTAAGTTAAAAAATGTTATGGCTCTAGTGATATCTTAATTTTTAAGATATTTTCAATGTTTTTCTGAATTATAATCTATAGTTTTTGGCTTTAGGACATGGCCACCACATATGGTAAACAGTTTCTTCTTTTTATTGACATTTCCAGCAAGTATTTTTCAATTTTGGTTCTACCTTTGCTAGTCTTCCCAGTGTCATGTACCAGCGATACATCATCTTGTAAACATTTTCTCTTAATCCATAACATTTTGTGAATTTAATCTTTGTTTTACACATCTTTTTCCACTTGTCTAACTCAATATTATGACCAACATTATTTGACCATTGAATCATATAGTCTTTAGTCAGATGTTCTTCATGGATTCAATTGCTAATAAAAGCAAGGTCATTTGGCACTGAGTTTAGCGAAATACACTATTTAATTGATGAGTCTCCACAATAATTATAATTGGTTTTAAATGTTTTAAATGCTTAATATTTGCTTATATCTTATTTCTGGACGTTATTATGCATTCTATGATATTGTATTAAGTTGCGAGGTGCTTTGGGTCCTGTTAGGGAGAAAAGAGTGATATAATATATTATTATTATTATTATTATTATTATTAAGTATCTAATTTTAATACTATTTTATAGATTTTTGCAATTTGTTTTTCCTTAGCCTGGAAAAAATATTATCCATTTAGTTACTTTCTCATTCAATGCCTATCTTCTTGACCCTTTGGTATCTTTCTTGTAGTTGTCTATGGACCCTTCCACACAGCTGTATAAAATCCACTTTGAAGTGGATTATATGGCAGTGAGTGCTCGGAGGCCTTCCACGCAGCCATATTACCCAGAATCTCTCGGCATTACTTCGCGAACGAAGATTCTTAGGAAGGACTCATCCCACGCTTTTTACAAGCGCGTTGATGACTAAAAAGGCCAATCTGAGATAGGCAAGTTTGGTTGCAGAAAGCACAGCAGAAAGTCTCCTTGGGTGATGTTGTTTCCAAGTTGCGATTCTTTCTGCGTTGTCGTTTCTCTTCGAGACCCATTCGGCGTGTCTTCTCGAAAGAGCCTGCAGCATTGTGGATAATGCATCTCCATGCCTCCTGATGTGAGGCCAGGGTGGACCATTGTTGGTGATCAATCTGGCCGAGCCAGAGATGTTGTTTCAGGGAGTCCTTATATCTCTTTTTGGGGGCGCCTCTCTTGTGCTGACCCATGACAGGTTTGCCATAGAGTAGAATCTTTGGGAGGCGGTGGTCCTCCAACCTAGAGACATGTCCTGCCCAGCGTAGCTGTGTTCTCAATAGCATGGCCTCAATGCTGGTGATCCCTGCTTGCCCAAAGACAGCAACATTCGTCACATAGTCGGTCCAGTGTATATATCAGCTTTGAACTGGGTTATCTGAGTCCACACTGCCATATATTCCAGTTCAACACAGATGTGAGATTTTATTCAGCTGTGTGGAAGGGGCCTAACTTTTTGAAGTCCATATCATATCAATTCTTGAATATTTATTTATTTATTTCGCATATTTGTATCTCGTCCTTCTCACCCCCTGGGAAGGGGACTCAGGGCGGCTTCACAACAGGCATTCATTCAATGCCAACAACAGTAATAAATGATAAAAAGCAATTAAAACAGTTAATTAAAGCTTTAAAATTATGAAAACATTGTTTAAATCACGCAGGTTTGAAATAACAGTCCAGGTCGTTCCACAAAATGAGTCTCGTTCTAAATTGTTGTCTCTACTGTTTGAACGCTGCGTCCCAAAGCCAGGTTTTGAGTTTCACTCTAAAGCAGGCCTGGGCAAACTTCAGCCCTCCAGGTGTTTTGGACTTCAACTCCCACAATTCCTAACAGCCTGCCGGCTGCTAGGAGTTGTAAGAGTTGGAGTCCAAAACACCCGGAGGGTCGAAGTTTGCCAAGGCCTGCTCTAAAGATAAGAGGGACCAGGGGACAGGGACAATTTAATGTCACTGGTTAGCGACTTCCACACGCATAGCGGCCTTGCAGCTTCAAAGCCTGGCTGGTTGCTACTAAAGGGGACTCCGGGTTACTGGGACTAAAGTTCTGGTAAAGCGGAATTGATGCTTTTAGCAGAAATAATGCTAGGAGAGAGTGCTGCTCAGTATAGGCGTCAGAATACTGGGGTAGCTTGCCAAGTAATAATGATGAGAATAAGATACTCTGATTGGTAGAAAGGCACAAGCAGTAATTTGCCAGGGAACATCATGTGCCTTTTAGATAAGAGCGGCCCTGATAGGCCGAATGGTAGCAACGTGCTTTTGTTTACAATGTTCTTGCATGGATAGGTAGTGCGCATGGCAATTAGAGACGTCTCCGTGAATGCTAGGGAGAAGTTGCATAGATTTGAAACAACCTGGGAACACGCTGCACCAGAGCAGATAGCATAGCCTGAGAATCAGAATTAATACATATATGGCCGAACCAGGAAGCCCAAATCCAGGAGATCCAACCGCAGAGAGTCCCCAGTATTCCTTTTGGCCCATGGCCTAAGTTGCATCAGTACCAGACCTTTTTTTCCCTTCTGCCCCACTCAGTTCCATAGTTTACCACACCAACTTCATCCCTCCCAGTACACCTGGCCACTATTGCTTCCCCTCACCCCATCTGCACAACATTTACACAGCCAAAAGTGCATGAAAGACATTTTAGCAAGCATCAAACAGCATAACAATAAAACCAGGACATTTCCCCCAGCACCACCAGAACAACACATTGGACCCCGGAAAACAGCCCACAGCAAGACAAGAAGCCAAATACATTTTCCCTCCCATTCAGTCCACAGAGCACCAATGCATACATTAGAAATACTTCACATAACATTGCAAAACAATAGAATAGAACATTTCTCCCAGCGCCCACACAGTCCCACACATTGTCAGAACCCTCACAACCCCATAAGCTAACCCCTGCTCAAAAATAACAAACTCTCGATCCCCAGGGGATTGATGCCGTGACGGACGGGATTCAGCTGCAGGGAGTTCCACAGTTCCTTTTCCTCCATCTTGGGCCGGGTGGCACAGAACAAAAAGCCCACAAATGGCCCCTTCTTCCTCTCTCTTTACCTCTGCCTGAGCTCCATTTTCTCCTGACACAACAATAGCCACTGCAGCAACAGCAAGCACCCATTTCCTGTAAGCAACATCAGTTTTCCCCTGAGGGCATCACCTGCCCTCGGCCACATTGTTCAAAACAATGACTCACACAGCTGCTCCAAAGGTGGGGGGCACGAGTGACCTTTTACCCTGTCACCATGAGGATTTTCACCACAGTTACCAGTTTGAGAGATCTAGTTTCCCCAAGTACAATGACACCTTTTGCCTTTCTTCATGCTACATTTCCCCGGATTATTCCTGGACTGCCCTCCCCAGCTGATTCCAGCGAGAGCCTTGCTACATCTCATAGATCAGGAACCCACAGAGACCCCCTTTCTGGGTAAGCCGTGTCCGATGTTTTCCGGAGGGGTTTTGCCCAGATTGCAGGGGGATTCAAAGGGAACCCAGGTCTTTTGGGCTTTGGGAGAAGCAGTTCGCCAAGGACACTTCCCAGTTGAATATTCCCAGCCTTTTCCCCTCTTGCCACATGAACTTTGTGACTCTCTGCCTCGGCAGGTCGCCTCCAGAAGGTCTCTGCGGAGGGATCTGTGCGAGTGGGGAGGCCTCGAACTCATAACCCGGGTCTGTGCCAGCTGGGACCTGAAGTTCACCCAAGGACACTGATCATGGACTCTTCTTGCTGCCATTTCTCACTGCTTTGAGCTCAGCCCCATGCGGGCTCACCCAGGATCCCCACCCTCAGACTCTCTCCCTGATCACGGACTTTGTAGTTTCCACAAGGGCCGCTTCTTCAGTTGGACATTTCCTGCTTTCTCCCTCCACATCATGGACCCTCAGTGACTTTGCCTCTGCTTGGCACCCCAGCCCCAAAGGCTCTGCAGCTCCCAAGGACAAAGGAGGACTACAACTCCCAGGAAAAAGCAGCATTGTGTTGCCTGATTTTAAGATCATCCTCTGGGAGCAAGAACTCTATGGGAATGTAATGGGGATGATAGCTGGGGATCTCTGTATTGTATTGTCTATTTTGTACCCCTCATGTGTTCCCTTTTTGTGTCAATGTAACTTCTAAGCTAAAAGCCCTCAGCAGAGCGTTCCAAGGATGAACAGCACAATAATCCACTTATCTACCCATTTTTACCTTGCACAACTAATAACCCAGGGGAGGGACATTGGGTTTCTTCGTGGGGTGAGGCCCACTCTTTATGCCCAAAAACTCCCCCACGTATGTCCCTATCATTCTCGGAGCTTGGCCAATGATTAAGGGAATATGTAAGGTCATGTAAACAGACCCAAAACATGGCTGATCCATGTGAGCTTCGGACCCTCGCAGCCAGCCCCAATAGCTACCTTTCCGGACCATTTTAACTGAGCAACCATGCTCCCAAAAACCCTGCCAGGACTCCCTTTGCGGAGAGTTCCCCTGGTGAACAAATAATACATTTTTCCTGGCCATATGATGCTTTTTCACCAATATGGGAGGGAGGTCAGGTGTTCTGTGGAACATAGATTCCGCCATTATGAGCCTGGATCCCCCCCGCTCGTGTCCCCCCTTGGCCTCGGAGCTGGACCCCCAAGGGATCATGGGCTCTGGCAAACCCCAAGTCATACAGTCACCCCATAGCTGGATCAGAGTGGGCTTCGGAACCCCCTCACCAGCTGCAATACCATCTGCTTTGACCATTTTGAACTGAGAAACCATGCTTCCCGCTAGACTGAAACTCTCAACACAACTGAGTTTTGGCCAGGACAAAAGACTGCCATTGAGGAATTCAATACAAACACTAAACAGGAAGGTGGGCTCCCACATCGGGGCCCCTCCAGCCGTGGTATTCAGCCACAAGTTACTTCCTCCACCCAGCCGTTTTTCTCTTTGTGTCCTTTCCCGCCCTGCATAGCCGGCCAGGATAGGTTAGTTCAAATCTTGGCGCGCCTTCTCCTATTGGTTAAAGCGCCGGTCTCCTCCTGGCCCAGCTGACTTTGGCAGCGCGGCCAATCAGCTGGAGCTACACGTGGGAGGGGAGGGCACCCGATTCAAATGTAAATGACTGCTTTTCTATATATTGGACTGCTTTCCCATTAAAGACTATGTTTTGCCTTTGGAACCTTGGCGTGGCATTGCATCCTATTCAGCTGAATTAGATTCTTCTCTCGGTAGTGGCGTTCTTCCGTCTGGGTGAGCATTGATCTGGGTTTCTTTGGGATTTGTAGTTCTGGGAAGATCATCCAGATTTGGGCCTCGATCCTCGCTTTTAGGGGTGGCCTGGGCTCTGTCCCCTTAAGGGAAACGGCCCCTAGTCATTTTTCGGCAACACATACGCCATGCCTTTTAGCAAATAGGAAGGAGATGCTAGGATGCTTTGTTTAATTGGGTAGTGTAGTGTGAGTTCATGAATACTAGCCAATGCAATGCATGAAGATGGGAGGGACCAGGGCTCTGCAGCCATTGATTGTATAAAACCTGAGTGTTGGCATTTGTTCGGGGCTCTGCCATTAGCAGCTTTATGCTAGACAGACTCCAGATTCAAGATGGCCGCACCGAGCAGCAGCAGAAACGCTGAGCTCCGCTGGGGCCTTGGGAATTCTGCCCATGCAATAACTTCACTTGTGAGGTCGGCCTCCCCAAGCAGAGAGGGCACCCCCCAGAACTTCGGGGTGAGCCCTTGGCTTTCAGGAGAACCGTTGGGGGCCCTCCTGCCCCCGCTAGAGGCCCTGCAGCTGGAAGTGGAGGCCGCTATGGAGGTCAGCCTGGAGTCGGTTGTGGCGGCCAGGATCCGGGCGAGCTCGGGGAGGACTACCTGCAGGACCCGCCCGCCACGGTCCCCGTTCCCTGGCCGGGCCTGGGGGCGGTTGCAGTGCAAGGGGTTGGCATCGGGGCCCCGCCCCCTCGCCATCCAGTGGGAGACCACCCCCCTCCCTCCCGAAGGAGCCGCGGAGCCCGAGACGACCCTACGGGCCCTACAGAACTCCATCTGCGACCTTACCGCCTCCCTCCTTACCTTTGGCCGACTAGTCGAGCGGCTGACCATCTGGCTAGGGGGAGGCCGAGGGGCTGGACCCGAGGCCGTCTCCGTTGTCCCCCTGTGGTGGCGAGGAAGGCGAGTGTCGGCCCTCCCCCCCCCGGAGACTCAGAGGGCGACTGCTGGCAGTTTGCCGGGCCTACCACGCTGTGGAGGCCGGGATCTGATGCCCACGAGCCCCGGGAGAGGTGAGAGAGGAGTGGGAGGCGAGTCATCTGGCGGCCCAGGCTCTAGGCGGCTGGGCGGCCTACTGGAGGAACAGCAGGAGGAGGAACCTGAAATGCCCTGCGAGGGACCGGTTACTGGGAGCCCACCTATGGAGGAGGATGAGGGATCAATGGGAGTGACGACCCTCCCGTGGTGAAGCCCATGGAGGGCCTTGGGCCCCCGGACTCCCCCTTTTTCGGCAGGGAGGGCGCTGGTGGCAGGCTCCAACATGGCGCCGAGCTTGCTCTGCTCGGCGTCTCTAGCCCCACCCCTCTGCCGGCGTCACCGGTTCCAGCCAGGCCTGCTACTGAATATCCACCAGAGCAGCTGCAGTTCCCTGGCTCACCACTAACTGGACATCTATCAGAGCAGCTGCAGTTCCCTGGCTCGCCACCAAAGGCTCTGAACATCTCCGGGATTCTGGCAAAAGCCCCTGGGGGGCGATCTAGGCGTCGTGCCTGCTGCCTCCCTGCTGGCCTACCGGCCTTGATTGCTACCCAACATCCTACGCTGCCAGGAAGCAGCCATAAGAAGCCAAGGAAGAACCGGCTCGGTCAGGCGCGACGGAGACGGTTACGGAGGAGGCGTGACCAAGCTGACAGACTATCACACCAACTGCCACCCCTGAGATCATCCGGCTAGTATCCTGTGGCCAACAACACCCCAGGGCATGTGGAAACCACCAACGCCGCTCCCCGACCTAGCGCCCCAACAGCTGGCTCCCTTCTGCCTGTACCGCCCGGGCTAACGTGGGGTTGACCCTCCCTACGGCCCCCCATGGCTTGGGCCTCCAGTCACCAACACCGAACCCGCTGGCTATCCATGGCCCGCCATCTGGCGGCCCACGGCAAGGCCCTCGGAAAGGAGGGAAGGCCAGTAAGACTCAAAGGAGACCCTTCCGACCACGGACCTTTTGGGGGGCCGGTTTTAGTCGGAAGGAGAGTCACCCAGATCCGACTTCCGAATCGGCTCCGGTTGGACGGGCCAAGAATCCATCTAAAGGACTGAGGGGCCACCCTTACAGACGACCGGATAGACTGCCCTCAGGGCCCCACCAGGGACTTAGACGCTTGGCCAGTGAACGGGCGCTGGCACCCCTCCTCGAGAATGCCCAGGCGCTTGGGGGGCTTGGGGTTGAGGGATCGCCAGTTGAACCGGCGGTGAATGATCGGGATTCCTTACAAGCCTCCCCTTTTTACGGGGTGTGCCGGAAGTTGAATCCCCGGCCGACTCCTGCCATTCAGGTCCGTTGAGCATCCCAGTGATCTCGGGGCGGGGTGAGTACACGGAGGCGCAGGCCGAATGCTAGCCTAACTGCGAGAACAGGAC